>OLKM01004877.1:0-19495 GCA_900291075.1 Melanogrammus aeglefinus | reverse complement strand
CTCTTGATTTCTTCCTCAAACCACCTCAGCCATACCTGTGTGTGTGCGTGGACTCACTGCTCTGCCCCAGAACACACACACCAGAGCTCCAGCGTAAGCTACACAGAGTCACTCACACTACACTACACTCACACACATCAATCATGTTCTTACTAAACGCAATAATCTGTCGTTATGATATCAAGTAAACTTTTCATGGAAAGAAACAGGAGGAAACTAAATGTTAAGAAACATGGCTGCTGACAAGATAGTGCATGTCTCTCTCTCTCGCTCTGTCGCTCTCTAGCCTTTCCCAGCATGCCTTGGAAATGATGGGTCAATAAAAAAGTGTGAAATGATAGGAGGTAGGATTAACATTGGGCACCGAGATCCTGTGGAAAAGGAACCAGGGAGAGAGAGATCTGAAGAGAGAGAGAGGAGAGAAGAGAGAGAGGAGAGAGAGGAGAGAGGAGAGAGAGAGATGAGATGGAGAGATGACTGACGATCGAGGATGAGAGAGAGAGTTCGATGGAATGGACGTGAGAGAGAGAGAGAGAGAGAGAGACAGACAGACAGACAGACAAGACAGACAGACAGGACAGATCACGATCAGAACAGACAGACAGACAGGGACAGACAGACAGACAGACAAGAACAGACAGATACGGCCTGACAAAATGTCACACCCTGTCTAATAAAACTCACCACAGGTCTGTTTACACGACTTTGGTTGAAAGTGACTCTGTGCATCTGGTCTGTTGTCTGGGTCTGTCTGTCGTGCTGTCTGTCTGTCTGTCTGTCTGTCTGTCTGTCTGTCGTCTGTCTTGTCTGTCTGTCTGTCGTCTGTCTGTCTGTCTGATGCATGTCACGGGGCCGACGCCACCCTGGCCCATGCTGGCTGTAAACCCAGAGCATTGTGACCAACCAATCTCACACCCGCCACCAGACCGGCGTCTCTGCCCGGGTGACCGCCGTCCTCCTACGGGAAAAATACTGGCGTTCTACCGGAAGAGAGGACCCCTTGTTCCCACCCTGCCGTCCACTGTCTCATGTTCGCCCAACGGGCTCCACGGGGGAGGGGGGACGGGGGGGGGACGGGGGGGATGGGGCGGGAGGGTCTTGCCCCCCGAGGGTTTTCCCGCCACTGCTCTGTTTGCAATTAGCGATGTTAGCGGTGGTGTTGCGAGCCTTGGGGAGCCACCGCCCAATCTTCCAACGAATTGAGTTCCTCCCTGGCACAGGGTCTGGGAGAAGAGCAATACATTCTTTCTGGCTTTCCGGTACGTTTGCGGGAGCCAATCACGCAAGCTGGCTTTTCCCCTGCCGTGCCGCTTTAATTGGGGGGGGCTGGTTTTTTTAAAAAAAAAAAAAAAAAACCCCCCCACCAAATTGACGACAGGAAGCGATTGCAAGCAGCGCATCGTGCGTACAGAGGCATTTGACGAGGCCCGTTTGAATCGCCGCCTCTTGAGCTGGAGAATGACAGCAGCTTCCCCAGGACCAACGGTGGCGATCTGACGATTGCTTGGTCTGGTAATAGCCAGGACTAGGTGTTTGGAGATGGTGCCGCTGTGTTTGTTGGGGGTGGGGGGGGGGGTTAATGAGCAGTACGAAGCAAGAGAAACATGAAAGGGAACGGGCACCATCCACTCTTTAGCTTCGGTATGAAAATAACACATGACATAAATATGTATAATTGTACTTCTTGAATATAAATCTGTTTTTTTCTTGCGATCTTTCTTCAACCTCTAAGTAACATCTCTCATGGATTACTTTTAGAGATAAAGGCGCTGGGTGACCCTCACTCCTCTAGCTTTTGCATCCAACACCCTTCTCGGTGTTGTCTCCCTCGCTCAACAGCCCCCACTCATCGGCCAAGTCAGCTCTTCCCGTGATGTTGGACCTGAAATAGCGCAATGCACCTACATATGTTAGAGTCCTGATCCCAGTCAATGCATTAGGTTGCCGTAACGTTTTCTGACTGGTCAAGAACAGTTATTCCGCTTGTGGTCGGAAACATAGATTGGATAACTGGCCACTCTCAACTCCCACAAGTCTCCTCCTCCCCCTCCCCTCCCCCTCCTCCTGTTCACCTCCTCCTCACTACCACCTCCTTCCTCTCCTCCACCTTCCTCCACCACCTCTCCTCCTCCTCCTCTTTCCACCACCTCCCTTTCCCCTTTTTTTTCCTCCGTCTTCCTCCACTCTCCTCCCCACCTCTCCTCGCTCTCCTCCACTCTCACCACGTTCCCCTTCTCTGCTTTGCCTCCTCCCCACCACACCTTCCTCCTCCACATTGCCTCTCGTACCTCTTCATCCACCACCTCCTCCTCCACCTCCTTCTCCTCCTCCACCACCTCTTCCTACCAGCCTTCCTTCCTCCCACCTCCTCCTCCAACTCCTCCACCTCCTCTAATAATACTCTCCTGCCATTTGTTTACAAACTCACACACACACACACACAGTCTAAGATACACGGGCAAACACACACACACGCACACACAGGAACACATTGTAATCAAATAGCATGCACACACGCACGCACGCACGCACACACGCACACACGCACGCACACACACTCACACACACACACACACACACACACAACACTAATGTATTAACACACACAGGCGCACAAACACTCACACACACAAACACAGACACACACATACACACACAACACACACATAGAAACACCGGCCAAACACAACGAAAGAACTTTTTTTAAAAGGTTCACTCAATCTATGTTTGTGTCGTTTTTCCTATCGAATTGGTTCATGTCGATAACTCCCTGCTCAGAGTAAAGCTGTGTGTGGGACTCAGCAGCTTGTGGACCGATGTCGACAGTAGCAGCGCATCAGATAGGCTCTGATCTGAGACGCTATGGCTGGCTCCACTCAGCCTGGTTACCTTATTCTGAGTCAAAGGAGCGTGCAGGCGGCTTGCGCAATGCATGCGCAGCATTCTTTGCAATGCGGTCTTCCCGGCATCACACTCGTATATGCACACGCACACACGCACACACTGCACACACGCACACACGCACACACGCACACACATTCTTTCCCAACATGCACTATGTATCACTAGGTCTTGTGCTAGAAGCTGCCTGGGGAGTACATGGGATCGTTTAATACCGTTAACTTAAACGATTTCCAACTTTGAAGGACAACTACAACACCAATAACACGTTCAAAGTGATATATCCTTATGTTAAGTATAAGCAGAGTCAAACCCCGCATTCCATCATTGATTTGCCAATGAAAATAAACAGAGAATATTTTTTTGTGGCTAGATGTGGGTGGGGATAGGTAGAGGAACTAACATGACCAACAGTCCCCCTCATATCGTCGGCAAGTCAGGCAGCGCCAGATAAGCTCTGACTGGCCTCAGTAATAATAAATTCCAATGACAAAACGTTAGAAAATGTTTCCCCAGGCTGTCATTCGAGGTGACTGATGTGATGCCCATGGAGAAGGGGAGTTGTGGTTTTAAGTTCGGTAGGAAGGACTAAATCATGGAAAATGAAAGTCAGATGGAGAAAATGGTTAAATGAGTCAGTGTGTGTGTAACTGATAGTGTATTCCCCTGAAGCTGTGAAAGTAATTTGAAAGCTTTCTCCGGTTTCCCCCGGCGGAGTCGAACCGAGGCCATCTCCTTTTCCACAACCAACTCGAGGACCAGAACGGGAGACAATCCTACCGCCAACCGTGCTGGGTGTCATTGTCTTGCGTTGCGCAGAAAGTAGGCAGTTTCAGTAGGCCTACGATTTACATCGATGTACCGAATGACCCAAATAATGGAGAGAAAGAGGAATAAAGGAGCGAGGGAAGAGGACGACGGATCTTTTTCAGCGATATCTTCGGCAAAAAACAACAGTTTAGCTAATTGCAATTAATTCAACGAAAAAAGCGAACAATGTGAAAATAGTAAAGAGAACGTAAAGCTTTTATTTATAAAATGTACTATTGAAGTATCACAGATTTGTGCGTGAAATCTAAGCCCAATCTGGCAACACTGTTAATCCTGTGTTATTACTGGTCCCACAGCGCCACGTGTGACGACCTAATGAAGGTGCAGTCCAGTGTCGATAAGCTGATCGTGCGGCGATGCGAGCCACAGCCTCAGCCTTATTTTCTAGCCATACTATTTTCCCCGGTGATATCATAATAAATATCAATACAAAATCCATTTTCTTGTTCGATTATATCCCTCTACCGAATTGATAGAAGAAACAGATTCCAATGGTGTCACCGGCGACGTGGCTTAGATGGTTAAAGCGCCTGTCTAGTAAACAGGAGATCCTGGGTTCGAATCCCAGCGTTGCCTTTTGTGGATCGTAAGAGACCCTGAGTCAAGAAGATATAGTTAGGCCTACTCCAAAATGTCCAAATGAATAACACAATCATAAATCTAAATGTAAGAATTTGATCAACCTATCCCAGAATATTACATTACTTCGGACTGACTTGTAAGTCACATGTGTTATCGATGCTTACCCTACACGTGTAAACACCCCGATCACTTGAAGCAATGTAATAAAGTTCCTTATTGTCGAGACACTGAACGATTAGACGTCACCTTTCAGGAAAAGTGCAATTCCACGCTGCGAGCAGGGTTCGAACCTGCGCGGGAAGATCCCATTGGATTTCAAGTCCAACGCCTTAACCACTCGGCCATCGCAGCTACAACCACAGTATGTGTTACATAAAGAAAAAATACCTAAAAAAAAACAACGGAAATATTGATTAGTATAAATATTACAACCATGACCAACCATATTCATTTCAGTAGGTATTGAATTTATTTTATATTAATCCAAACGAACTTTGCATTTATTATAAAAATCGATGTATAAACTGGAGACGGAGAATTAAGACGTTGCTGGCCATGTTTGACAGCAGATTATTGTATTGAAAAGTCAGACTGGGAATGTCCTGGGATACTACAACTCATTGGATGTCTGTTGTCCAATCAGAAACAAACATTCCATAACCCAAATGTTGTATAATACCACCTACCTCATGATACCCGCACTAACAGTCGATCTTTTTCCCAAACATACCATAGTTGCGTGGAGTTTGACTGAACACGGGGGTCAAGGGACAATGCGTTGGTCCGCTGTATCACCGGCCTCCTGGTCCCTGGCCTGTTGTATTCCCCTGAGGGTCATCACACCTGCCCAGTGTTCTTCGTCAGTTCTACAGGTAGGGACATGAAAAACCGCTATTAGGCAACAGCTGTAAATATCCTGGCCTAGACTACTTCATCACGAATCATTCAAGTAAAAATGTATAAATAAGATATATCAAGATATTAGAAATAGGATAAGCATACCCCTGACATAATGCATATGCAGTATCGTAAAAGCAGCGATTTCCCGATTTTTTTTTTGTTTAATCAACAGCAGAAATCAGTTCCATTAACATTGTTTGGTTGTACAGTATCAAACATCATCAGTAACTAGCAGGCTAGGGGGCCTATACATTTTTTTATTAAGCCCTTTGCTCTTCTTGGGTGCATAGGCCGGAGTTAGGGTTAGGGCTTATGTAGCGGTGTGGTAATAATAAAACGCCTACACAACTCACACGTACGGACTACTCGCATATCCACACACACAAATACCACTAATAAAGACACCTTAAAGCATGGTTACATTCATTTTAGTACTTACTTATGATGTCTTGAACGAAACAACCTTTCTGTAAATCGCTATAGACAAGTTTTTGAGCCGTTTCCGCTCTACTTCCTGAACTTCTTCCGTCGAATGCAATCCACTTCCGTTCTGGCGGGCTGGGCCATCTGTGCTGGCCTAGTTAACCTGAAGAGTCCACTTATCAGAGTGCCTTGTGAGGTTTAGAGTCTTGCCTTATGTCCCAGTCTACCAACACCCAGCCATGTTGTTCATTAAATACAGATAAACACAATAAGTACTGCATGCATTGTATTTTTTTAATATTATATATGAATATTTTTATAGTGATGTAATTGTGTGGGCTTTTGTATTTTACTTTTTAAATACCTTTTAGAATTTAACATGTGATCTTTCTTGTTGAAGCCATTTCTTTAGTTTCCTCAAAACAATGAATTAATCCAGTTTTATTTATCTACAGTATGAGCTTGCTATGAATGATAAACTGTGTTAACAGAAATTGTAACCCTCTAAGGAGCATAAGGCCTATCATTCATGATTGTAGTTCAGTGCAATAATGAAATTAAATTAAATTACATCAAACTTTATTTTACTCAAACAGTACAGGCACATTGATATATTGCACAGCACAAAGAGATCCTGTAAATTGTGCATTATGTAAATAAGGTACATCTGTTGGCTCCTGTGGGCATGACCTTAATAAGGCAGTTTATATTATTTTTAAAATGCTGCGATATTTACTGCAGAACTGTAACCTTTCCTCGACAAAATCATCAACAATTTTCGCCATCAATTTTTAACGCCATCTCCAGTCAAAGTGGTAGAACCGTGATCCCAGGCTAGCATCGAAATCGCTGTGTTTTCACCGGCAGACGCTGCGCAAACCACTTCCGGCGGAAATGAAATGCATTTTTGTAGCGTCATGGTGGCGCTGTCACACCAAATTTGTACCGGTGTGGGCATAGACATATATACATAGACGCCGCATCGACTGTGGAGCGACGTGCCGACAGGGCGGCCATCTTGGAACAGGACCAACAGAGGCAGCGGCACATGAACATCTACGAGGGAAACAGGTACTCCTCAATCTCAAAATAGAATTATTCTCTGAATTTTTGACCGATTTTCAAACGGTTTGGTTCGTTAAAAACGTCATACAAGTAGCTATGATACAGCCGTGGTTGGATATTTTAAAATTTTTTTGTTCTATTTATGTCTGTCTGTCTGGTCTGATGTTTGACAAACACACCCCGTGAAAATAGCTTGACAAATGAGCGATTTATGATCATTTTTATTGTGTAGACACATCATTTCTCCATAGACGTAATGCACTGTAGGAGCGAATGGTCCTGTTCCAAGATGGCCGCCCTGTAGGCACGTCGCTCTAGTGGGCGGCAACAGTCAATGCGGCGTCTATGTATATATGTCTATGGGTGTGGGTGTCAGATTGACTCGGGCTGCCAGATTGACTCGGGTTTCTATGCGCATGCGCAACACTCAGGCGCCTACAGATGACGTATCGACGCATACACCGGTAAGTAGGTTAACGATGAAATTAAACATACGTTGTATAACATGACCGTTTTGATACGATTAAACTGAAATACTCATTTAATGTTTAAAGTATTATTAAATAAATATTTAATTAACAGGTTTAAAACCGGGGTTAAACCTTGCTAAACTATAAATTTGTATAAAATAAAATGTAATTTAACCTTACATAATGAGAGATAACTACTATAAACCTAACGTAACAACTCATTTTAAACCTTGCAGAACGAGAAATAAATCGATCTATCTATGGAGCCCACTGGCTAAGCTATAAGCTATCGCGATATTTGCGTTGCCGTAGCGCGGTATCTATGGTAGAGGTGGTTCGGTCGCGAACTGATTCGTTCGAACGAACGAATCTTTAGAACGAACGACCCGAACTGGTTCTTCTCTCTCGTTCGCGTCGGTCGTCTCGTTCGCGTCGGTCGTCTCGTTCGCGTCGGTCGTCTCGTTCGCGTCGGTCGTCTCGTTCGCGTCGGTCGTCTCGTTCGCGTCGGTCGTGCTCGTTCGCTGTCGTTCGTGACTCCTGAATCATGAATGGTCACTCCTCCCAGACCCACGACTCGCCGACAGTTTCGTTCAGGAAGGACGAGAGACGAGGCGACTCACGGCACACACTGTTGCTTGCTCACTGCACCCAGGAGCAGGTTATAGTTATAACTAGGCTTTCATACTTAGTTAATGTTTCAACAGATATCATGAAGTTAACATACTTGGAACGTCCATGTAGGCCTACGCAGCAGCACTATGCGCAGGTGATGCCGCAAGGCAAGCGATTACTAACGCATTATTCTTTGGGTTGAAGTCAAAGCCTCAGGTCGGTCCGTTACATTTTCTGTTGTCACAGTAGCCTGGTGTTTACATTTTTAGGGTTAGGGTTTCACATTTTTCCTTTATCTCGGGTTTTTTTTAATAATATATATGGAACGATATGTGACTTTAACTTTCAGGATAAAGTGATTCGATTGCGCCATTCTGAATACACCGGAAACTCGACACGTAACCAGTTCCAGTCGAGTTTCCACAGCAGCTATGAGCTAATAAAGTGCACCTTTAGCATGGTGAACCATGCAATGTTAGTGCATTGCATGATGCGATCACCGCTACCTGAAACGGAAACTGGACTGAACCGGAAACTGGTCCTGAACGACTCCGAACGAACGACATATCGACTTCCGACTCATCTTGGCGAACTGACTGACGCGAACTGGTTCACGTAAACGAATCATTGAATCCACCTCTAATCTATGGTGACGACGTCACGTTTCTATACGTCATCTGTAGGCGCCCGAGTGATGCGCATGCGCATCGGAACCCGAGTCAATCTGGCAGCCCGAGTCAATCTGACACCCACACCGGCTGCCAAATTTGTACCGGGTGACGTAATCCATTCAAACCTGCCTAGCAACAGATGACCGCGCCGCGGACGATCGCGAGATGACCGCGGACGATCGCGAGATGACAGCGGACGATCGCGAGATGACCGCGGACGATGATCGTTCGAATGACGTAGGAAAGTTCGCGAACATTCTCGATATAGTTCACGGAACGGAACGCGACCAGACAGATAACACATTACATTTATTAGCGTTCCTAATTACATTTATTAGAGTTACTAACTTTATATTCGTATTGGATTTTATTGTTTAATCGCATTAAGCTAGTAAACTGAGTGTATAAAGCAGGTTTCAAAAAACATTCGCGCTCATGTTGCCAGAGACAAAATAACATAATACAGATAAGGGATCGCTAGATAACACTTGTTTTTACTTTATATTTGTATTGCATTTCATTGTTTAATCGAATTTGGCCAGTAAACTTGGTCATCTCGCAATCGTCCGCGGTCATCTCGCGATCGTCCGCGGCGCGGTCATCTGTTGCTAGGCAGGTTTGAATGGATTACGTCACCCGGTACAAATTTGGCAGCCGGTACAAATTTGGTGTGACAGCGCCCGTGGTTTCGCGCGTAAACTTGTCTATACTGCTGTTTATTTTTGCCGAGCGGAAGAAGCCACACTTCTTCACTCACCGTTATCTCATGTACCTCAAAGAGGGCGGCGCCAACTGGTGGCGCTACAGATTATAAACGGTTACAGTGTAGTTATTTTTTTGTTTTGGCAAGTAGCTGTGTAATAGAGGGATATTGTATAGAATGTCACCGGTCATTGAAAACAAGCCCCTTCAGAGTGAAGAAAGACAACTCCGCTTTGTGTCGGTGTCCGGTTCGCCCTGTCTGGGTTTATTTTCCCGATTTGTATCGGCATTATCCCATACATAATAAGCACTTTTGTTAAATATTAAGCCCTCGTGGGGAAAATCCAACCCTTTCATTACACATGCGTATTTTGGGGCGCGGCTAACAATCTCTCCACCCCTTTGGTGTAAAAGGATGGGAAGTTTGTTGGACACCCCAAGTAGCCTATGGGTAATGTGAGTCTTTATATTCATCAATACAAGCAGTTGTGTCATCTTTTGAGTAGAATGAAAATAACAATTTGGAGTAAAACTGATAAATGACTTGTGTGTATACTGAGAGCAATATTAATCATAAGCATAATCAATTTGACTCATCTATTGAAGGCATTCTTCATGTTCCCCCTTAACTTGGATCGTTTTGGAGAATATGCTGAAGAGCCCACGTGCAAGCTATGAACTGTTTAAACTAATTACTCAAATGAAGGGACAAAACATGTGAATGATCACTTTATACGCACAGCAAAACCATGCAATGCATAAATTGGTGACAATTAAAGGGGACATATTATGAAAACAACACTTTTCCTGGGATATGGGGTGTTGCTCCGGCGGGGGGAGCTCGGCCGCAGCCCGGCAGCTCGGCTCCAAGAGTACAATCCCTTTCCCCACCAGAGCTGCCGGACTGCCGCCGAGCTTCCCCCGCATCGGCGGCAGTCCGGAGGAGGAGACGTGGAGGAGAAAGGGATTTTACTCCCGGAGCTGAGCCCCGGACTGCCGAAGAGCTACCCCCAGCGGCAGTCCGGCAGCTCAGCTCCGAGAGTACAATCCCTTTCTCCTCCATGTCGCAGTTCAATATGGACTTCAGAGAGTCAAGGCCAAAGCTTCCTTTCCCCCAATTCTTCTCAACCATGGCCGAGATAACCCCCACTACGAGTCTTTACTTGTTGTGGAAGTACCAGAGACGTAAGCCGCCGTCTTTATGATTCATATCATCCGAGGCACACATAGCTTTTGGCAGTGATATTAGATATATTATTATATAAATAGCCATATATTATTATTATTATATTATATTATATAGATATAGAGCTCCAGGAGTCCGCAAACGGCAAAAATCCCTTCGCCGTCATGCTTTGGTTCAGTCTGTAATTCGGTCAATGGGAAGCAACTCATTTACACATTTAAGCTACAGACACCAGAAACAGTGCATTCTGAAGGGACTGAAACAGAGGGTAATAGTATAGGCAAGATTTTTTTTCCTAAAAGCTATTTCCAGCAAACAGCTTCAAAAACATGTTTTCTGGAACTCAAATACTATGTTTACTTGTTGGGAAAACACCATAATATGTCTCCTTTAAAAACCTATAATGGATAAAAAAACGTTTGCCGATCCCCTGCAATACATTCCCGGATCCTCTTGGGGTCACTGAATCCCTGATGAACAATTTTGGTTTACACATAAAGTAACGTTACGTTTGCTGCAAGCAGAATTACACGATAAGTCCAGTAACAAACTAGTGCATTCATTATTTTATTTTATTTCACTAAGTGAATACAACAGACTCGTCTTCAGTCGGAAGTGAAAGAATATAATTTAATCCCTACGTGTATAAACTGTTGTGTGCCCGTCTCATTCAAGTAGGCCTACAAAAGTGAAACTAAACTGCTACGTAACAATCCAGCCTCCATTCAAACAAACTATGCAATGCATGTATTTTGGTCTTTAGCCTTGCCTCTGGCATTATTCTGTAGATGATCAGCTTCTATAGTACCAATTATTTATAAACTGGATTTTTGATAATGTGATTGAGGCTATCCCACCAGTGGAGTAGCCTCACACCGAAATGATGGTCGCACGCAGAATTAGTTTCGCTTCTTAATGACAACATGAGTGACTCGGGTACACTGGAATGTTGTGGAACGGCTCTTTCTTTATGTGACTCATTCTCTTCTACTTTGCTCGCTATCTTCAAATTATGGTTTCTCGGAAGAAATAAAACAATCTTGATCTACTTTGCTTGTTATCTACAAACTATGGCTTCTCATAAGTAATCAAACAATGTTATTAATCTACTTTGCACGCTATCTTCGAACTATGGCTTCTAAATAGGCCATTTCTAGAGTGGCATGTTGTAGGTGAAATATTATACCACCAGGTGCGAGTGTGATTAGCCATAACATCTGTTTTGTCGCTCACACCTGCTGGTATAATATGTCAGCTTTAATTATTTTACATAATAATGAGCAGGGGTGTTTCACCATACCATCCAAAAAAAGGTTTTATTGTCATAACAAGCTTATAAGGCACAGTGTCGACAACATGAATGGTAAATCAAACAGTGTTATTTTCTGTTCCATATTGGCATGGCGGTCTGCCTCGGTGCGATGCCGCTGCTGCAGGCTATGAAATAGCTGCTGGTCTCCAGGCACTGCCTGGTGAGCTTCAGACACACGAAGCAGAACTCTACCTTGCAGCGTGGGCACAGGATGTTCTTGCAGCCGGTCTGGTCGTGCTCCACCTTTAAGCCACAGGTGGGGCAGGCCCGGATGGAAGGGCAGGGCCCCACCCCCTCCACCTGGGACAGTGTGATGGTGCCACACCCTTTCAGCAGCTCCAGATCCTTGTCTGAGCAGTCGTTGTTGTCACAGCGGTCGCTGCGTGGCGCCCTCCCCTTCCAGGGCCTCAGACACTGCCAGCAGAACTGCATTGTGGGCTTACTGCTTTCTTTACAGATAGTGCAGTCGAAACAGAGATTGTCTAAGGCCTCTCTTTCCACGTAGGTTTTACAGCCAGGGCACTGTTTGGGATGAAGACAAAAGGGTGGCAATGAAATAGCTGACATTTTGTCTCGTTTTTTCCTTCTCTGGACACATAATAAGGCCACTTACTGCTTTAAAGTCACAAAACCGTGCGGCGGCTAGACGGCCCAATTTCATTTCAAAGTCCAGCATCTCTTCTGGTGTCAGAACCGCCAGCCGGCGGACCTCTGTGTAGGGCCACTCGGCACCACACTGCTCCGTGCCCACCGTGGTTGCAGGGCACTTAAATGTGTACTGGCCCTGCGGAGGAAGAACACAGGACAAAACATATCTCTTTTGGTCTTGCTCCTGTTCTCTCCATATTAGTTTAAATAAAGTTGGTTTCCTTCTTGTAGATACGTTTTAGTAGGGGGACACAATCTACCAATTACAGATTGTCTGCACAAAAGAGAAACTGGACTGGTCACGTCACTGCTAATGCAAGACCCCAACACCAATGTACGGGTTTATTGCTTTTGCTCAAAATGAAAGCTGCCTTTTTTGTAAATAGCATCTGCAACGGTCAGTTAAACATATGGTCTGTAATGCAGACTGCTGAAGGCTCGTAACAATCTGAAACGATTATTCAACAAAACAGCTTAACGTGAATAATATGGCTACCTGGTCCAGCAAACTGCGACACCACCCGGTCAGAGAATCTGGCTTGACGGCGTGACCGCAAGACATCTCAGCGCAGAGCTGCTCGTCTCCGTCTTCAGGTGCTGAGGGGAGGGAGACACACGCAGTGGTCGATATGCAGTCAAAATAAAACCATTACGGTTTTCAATTAAAAAAAAAAGAAGCGGGTTTGCAATAACAAAAGTTTCAGGGATGGACGTATTTGCTCATACAATATTGAATTCAAAACAACACGCTGGGTTAATTTGGTTAATTTGATCACTTACGAAGCGGGTCTAAGTCATCTGGTCTGTTGACAAATTTAAGAGTGGTGTCTCCCGGATCATATCTCTTCTCTGAATTCTGCCTGCTCATTTTACTTCCAACCGACTGTTATTGCTCGTTTGCTGAGATGAGTTAAACTGCTGCGTGTTGGTGGCAACTGGTAGAAGACGGCCTTTCGGTTCTCTTTCTATCTTTCTGAGAAAACACGTGATTGCGCGGCAGGCTGTCAGAGATTCATTGAGTCGTCCCCTAGTGAGGCGGGAACGCGCGTAACGCGCGTTGTGCACACGGGGAACAGACGTTCTGCCTGAAGGTGACGTGCCCGCTATGAGATTGTTGAGATTGTTATAAACTATGAGCAACATAACTATTGGTTAGGTTTAAGTAACACAACTACTGGTTAGGTTTAGGCAACACAACTAGGTTAGGTTTATGAAACACAACTTGCTGAGGGTCAGGCAGAAAGGTCTTTCTGAAGCCAAACCTCTCCCATGTGCTTAAGTTCTTGTTAAGGGTTTTTGGTCCTTCTTGTATAAAGGTATTATTGTTTGTAATTATTTTGGTCAAAGGATAACAATAAGAGCTATTAAAAAAATGTCGTAGATCTTGCAGGACTTGCATTCATCATTGGCATGTGGCCAAGACGGAAATGTGCACAAGTCGGTTTCACATACCGACGCTGCTCCTCTCTGGTGAGTCGTCGAAGCTGAGCGCACAACCGCCAATATAACACTGACTTTACTCTGCAGACCAGAAGGAAAGTGAAACTTGGAGTCTCCTTTTAATTACCTCGCTCACGGAAAGTCCGGTCATTCTGCCTCATGCGACACCATGGGGAAGATCTACCAGGTCATAGTGATCGGGTTGAACGGAGAGAACATGACCATCGACCTGTGTAACACTGAAGAACAGATGAAGGCGATGACCGTGCTGCAGCTCAAGAAGAAGTTAGGCGAGCGTCTTCCAGGGAGGGCAGGTACATGGCCTTTGAAATACCATTATTTAATTCGAACCAACTAATCACCAGACCAACAGGGTATAGCCTGTGTGGATCTGGCCATTTAAAAGTGCATTAATGTCCAATATCGTCTCGGTATTCAGGGAACAGCGTGGACAACATCCGCCTGATCTTCACAACCGATGGGCTGGATGACGACGAGAAGACCCTGGTCTCTTATGGAGTTCAGCACAAGTCCGCGATCCAAATGGTGATCAAGGTCCCGGGCGGAGTCCAGCTCTAGCGACAACAGTGATGCCCTGACACTCCGACCACCCCCTGACCAGCACTTTGATATTGTATAGTTCATCATGCGTTGATGTGAATGATTGTCATCGTCAACTATGTAGCATACTTGTTGGATAACTTAATGACGTATTAAACCGAATGCCTGGACAATATTTCGTTTGGTTTGTTTAATCATGCATCAAATCAATTTAATCGCGCATCTAGGGAATAACTCATTCCCGCTCAGACAGTGACGTAGGCCTATCTTAAAGTAATTAACCAGGGGAAATAGGAATGTTGTGAAATTATGAATACTGGGAGGAAATATCACAAGTATTAACTCATAACTGAAGTTCAAGACAATGCATTTCTCAAATCAAACCAGGCCACAACTTCTCTGCTTCATTATTATTTAAGCGTTATGGTTGCAGTGCGTATTTTATCCTCTGAAAAATACCTAACCATGTAGATTGACATTTATCAGTGCTTTTCTAACCAGTGAAGCGCTTGACAATATTGCCTATTCATTCCCACACCGACGGCGGAATCAACCATGCAAGACGACTGCCAGGAGCTCGTCTGGAGCAGTCGGGGTGCAGTCAGGTTCATGCTACTTGCTCATTGACACCTTGACTCTCAGCTAGGAGGAGACGGGCATCGAACTAGAAACCTTCCCTTTAACAGCCAACCCAGTCTACCTCCTGAGCTAAATGCCTGTTGCATGCCTAACACGTGAATGTTGTTTTCGTGCCTTGACTTCGAAATCGAAAGTGAAAGAATATGGCTCAAGAATAGTTCAACTCCATTTTGTGTTGAGGAGCAGGCAACACAACACAGAGCCAAGCTTAAGGTAGGCATGACGACCTAATGATTAGGCCTATTCCAATAGTCAATTTCCGATCGACAACCATTTCGATTTGCATATGGGAATGGATAAACACGCGCGCTCATAGGGCTGGTCAAATTCTTATGAGCGTCAAATATTTTATTTTTCACTTAAATTCCACAACGAACCAATTAGTTATGCATTTAATAATTTAACAATTCCGAATAACAATTTTAATTTATATTCCTTCAAAGGGACACGCCATGAGTAATTCTAATAGTGGATGGGGTCGAGCAGGTAGGCTACAGTTGTATTTTTGTATGACGAGACATTACTCCATAGTCCTATCTTGTTGGATGTTTTAATTGGCATGTTTAGGCCTGGTTATGGTGGTATCTATGTGTTTCTGTGTGTATCCCTCTCTCATGATGCAGAACACAAGTACAAAGGCTTGACAAACCGGGGCGCCACCTGCTATCTGAACAGCGTGCTTCAAGTGCTCTTCATGACCAAAGAATTCAGAGACGCTGTCGAAAGGTTTGTCGTGTTTCAGTCCTCCTAACCCCTCTACCCCGGCTCTACCTCGGTCCCTATTAGCCTACCCATATCTAGCATTAACATACTGTCTTTTTGCACTATTACAACATACATAATATGCACTATTACAATATATCATATTTTTTTTCTTTTGCTGCTATTACTGACTGTATTTTGCAGTATCACAACTAAAGAAACCTTTTGCTATACTTTCTTACACATAATAGACTTATATTTTATTTTATATTTTTATGATTAGTAAATGTCTATCTGTTGTGCACTTTATTGTTTACTTTAGTGTTAGGAAATGTCTTGTCTTTATCTGTTGTGCCTGTTCACTTTAGCTCTTTGACTGTGGGATAGTGAGAAACGTCTTTTCGATTTCTATGTATGTCTGGTATGTGAAGAATTGGCAATAAAGCTGACTTTGACTATGACCTCAACCCTTTGTCATCTCCTCACCAAATCCAAAAAATAGTTTTTGCCACAGTGAAAGCTCCAATACCTCCTACATCGATGCTCAGCTCAAAGATCTCTTCATTCAGCTGAACACTGGTTCTCCCACTACGGAATACATCATCTGCAAACTTGGGATAGAAAATGGTACGCGAAGAAACCTGAAGAAAAATAGGGAGTGTGTATCCGATGATCTGTAATTCTAAAACCCTTTGTCTCTTCATCCTTCAGTACGGAAGCAGCAAGATGTGGCAGAGTATTTTGAGAAGATCCTAAGTCTGGCCAGTCCTGAGGCCTCAAAGGTTCACCTTCAAAATAAACATCTCCTGCATTGTTTGGATTCACCAGGACTGAACACACACCAAGTCTCTGTACTATTGTGTGCATTGGGCAATTTATATCATGTGTTTGCGTGTGTGTGTGTGTGTGTGTGTGTGTGTGTGTGTGTGTGTGTGTGTGTGTGTGTGTGTGTGTGTGTGTGTGTGTGTGTGTGTGTGTGTGTGTGTGTGTGTGTGTGTGTGTGTGTGTGTGTGTGTGTGTGTGTGTGTGTGTACAGGTTTTCCATGGAAGGTTAATTCACCGTACGTCATGTTCGTGTGGCGTAAGCACTAATGAACACAATCCATTTTGGACTCTGAATCTCCCGATAAACAATGGCCACAATGGAGTTTATAACGTGGTAAGCAACCTGCAGACTTTATTATAACCTAGAGAATTAGAGTACGAAAAGGAGACTACCCACAGCAGAGTTATGTTTATGATTGTACTATTGTATTCTATAGTTGTGATTTGAGATGATATTTTGTCTTCCTCTTCCATCTCGTCTGCCTTTCACAGGAAGACGGGTTAAAAGGATTTTTCAGCCAATCAAAGTTAACCGGAGACAACCAAGTGTACTGTGATGAGTGTGAGGCCAAAGCAGACGCCACTACTGTAAGTAACAACACTACTGACTGAATGTACCATCATCTTAACAGAGGCTTTGACTCGGCTCCTCCCCTTTCTTTATTCTGTGTTGTCGTTAGGGATGTGTAGTAGAACTCTATCCAAAGGTTCTTGTACTGCTGCTCAAGAGATTTGAGTTCAGCTACGACCAAATGGACTATGTGAAAAACAACTGCCCTGTGGATGTTCCTTTGGACATTGAAATGCCAAAGGTACAACGCACAACCCCCCTCCCGCCCCCCCTCCCCCCCCCCCCACACACACACACAACACACACACACACACACACACACACACACACACACACACACACACACACACACACACACACACACACACACACACACACACACACACACACACACACGCACACACACACACACACACACACACACACACACACACACACACAATAATAATAATAATAATAATAATAATAATAATAATAATAATGCATTTTATTTGTAGAGCACTTTACAGTCTAAATTCTCAAAGTGCTACAGAGTTTAAAAGAAAAAAAGGGTTGTTGAAACATATAATACATACACAGTAAAATAAACTAGCACAAGGTTTTTTAAAAAACGATAAGTCTTAAGGTTTGTTTAAAAACAGCTGTAGGACTGTGGGCCTTCAGGTGGTCAGGGGGGCGGCGTTCCATAGTCTGGGGGCATCAGCGGAGAACGGCCCGATCGCCCATGTTGCAGAAGGCCTGTCAATCTCCTGCTATGCCCTTCCTCATTGTCGTCTCTTTTCACTGTTCAAGGCTTGAGCTATGAGCTCTATGCCACTGTAGACCATGTGGGAAAACCTGAGGCGTGGCCACCTACACAGCCACCATCCAGTCCCCAGACGACGGAGGGCAGCTGGTACGACTTCAACGACTCCACGGTACACACCGTAGTAAGTCTGGCGTCTCTTTGGCAGACACTGGCTAATCGTATAATATTCATATCTTTCTCAGTACTCGTAATGTGGTTGGTTATTTTAACTCTAATCCTTTACTTTCCACAGATAAAACAACTTTAATCCAGAAAGGTATGTGCAGACTTTTTTAAATACTTTTAAATTGCTGCGACTCCATGTTCCCAAAACAGTTTGTGGTTTCTGTGTTCCTGTGGATTATGAACATTGTTCTGATCCCTTCCTCACAGGAGCCAGAGTGGCTATCTCCTTTTTTACAGAAAGACACAAAGTAAGGAAACCATACATCCTCCCATTAATATTCTTTTGGACAAAGTATATCTAACCTCCTTCTTCTTCTTCTTCTTCTTCTTCTTCTTCTTCTTCTTCTTCTTCTTCTTCTTCTTCTTCTTCTTCTTCTTCTTCTTCTTCTTCTTCTTCTTCTTCTTCTTCTTCTTCTTCTTCTTCTTCTTCTTCTTCTTCTTCTTCTTCTTCTTCTTCTTCTTCTTCTTCTTCTTCTTCTTCTTCTTCTTCTTCTTCTTCTTCTTCTTCTTCTTCTTCTTCTTCTTCTTCTTCTTCTTCTTCTTCTTCTTCTTCTTCTTCTTCTTCTTCTTCTTCTTCTTCTTCTTCTTCTTCTTAGATATGGATGTCGATGACAGCTTCTACACTCCACCCTCTTCCTCAAGGCCATTGGATCAACAGCCGGTTGATGTTGTCATGTCGGGGGTTGATGCTTCCTGAAGTGTGGTGATGTCAAGGAGGTTATGATATCAGTGTGAGGTTGATGCCCCTGAGATTGGTCATGTCACTTGAGATTGTCATGAGAGAATGAGAGAGGTTAGACGGAAGGGTGGCAAGCACATAAAAAGAGACAAAGCGCTTCCGACTAATGAGAATGAGTCTTGCAAAACCAGGTGATCAAGCTGGCCAACAGGTAAGCCAGCAGCACCGCCCCAATGATCAGCGATCCAGAGGCGGTGTTGATAACGAGACAGGTGGGGGATTGTGTGAGGCAGAGCGACGGGCGAAGGAATACAGTAAGACTGACGACGATGGGCCAACACTGACCACGATAGATGGCGATGACCACCACAGTACACCCTCCTCCTCGGGCCAATGTTAAAACAGCCAGTGTCGCGTGGAGCAGTGACGTCACGGGAGCATGATGTCATAGAATGTGGTGATGTCGGGAACAGGTGGTGAGGTCGAGGCAGGGGACCCTCAATCAATGGAGAGTGAGGAGGTTAGACGGAAGGGTGGCGAAGAGCATGACAAACAGGTTTAGAGGTTCCGACCAATGAGAAGGAGTCTCGCAAAATCAGCGGGATCAAGCTCGTCAACAGGAAAGCCAGCGCGTCGCCCCAAAAGTCAACTGAGCGTCTGAGGGCGAGGTAAACGAGAGGAGGAGGGCCAGAGAGGATAGAAGTCTTACAGCGGTCTTGAAAAGTCTTAGGAGTGGGTGATTGACGCGACCGGCCAGAGTCAATACAGAAGGCAAGGTAAAATGTCATAAGCTTTACAAACT
>OLKM01004876.1:5000-19516 GCA_900291075.1 Melanogrammus aeglefinus | reverse complement strand
GTCCCACCAACAAAGCCCACTCTTTTGCCCAGTTCACCCGAGCAGATGTATGTGTCCTTTTCGTACAGGGACAGGGTATCCTGTAAAACAAAATACATTTAATATCCCCCTGTGCTGCACACACACACACACTAACATCATCTGCGTAAGGCAGAAACGGATAAGTTGGACGATCAAGATCAGGAGGACCGCAGGCTGAGAGACCACTGAGCCGACCTCTCAAGCATGCACCGCGCCAAGGGCTCAATAGGGCTAGGTGTATAAATTTCTGTACCGAGAGAGGACAACCGCTTATCCCGTCGCTGCACAGGGATTGGCGCGACCAGGCCCTGCCCCATTTTGCACCATAACATGTGAGGCACACTATAACAATACACACCAACCCAGGCCAGAAAACGAAATCACCAATGCCAAAGAGCCCTGAGTGCAGAAAACAAATAACAGTGATCGACACCCTATCAAAGGCTTTCTCTGGGTCGCAAAGCAACAAATACGCAAAATTCACAGTTCTGGGATCTTGCACACATCAATAACATAGAATTAGGAAAATGTTGTCGCATAATTTTCGCATGTCAGGAAACACAATAGCTTTGGTCTTGTCTGTACAAGTATAGCGCGCAGGATAGTCCTTGAGTCCTGTTCGATAAGGCTCTGGAAAGCACGCTTATAATCCGTGGCAGAGGAGAGGGCAACCGCGGTCCTCCAGCTTTTTAAGTAACGGGCCAGGTCTCCTTTCTGGGAAAGACAAGGAAAGCAAAGCTCGCTGACAAAGGAGACAGGAAAGCAAGTCCCTGTTCTATAAAACACTCCAATAAAACACTGTGGCCAAATCAGGTCCAAAGAGTATTCCAGAACCCGCTGGTAAAAAGTTCAGATGGAGAGACCACTGAATTCCCGGTGCCCGTCTGATGCACATCTGATTAAGCAGAGCGACTGTGAAACACCCAGGGTCAGATCAGAGTCCAGAGGCAGTCTTTCTCCACCCCAGATGAGGCTGAGTGAAGCGCCCTCCAGGAGCTCCTCGCGGCACTCGCATACTGCAGCTGTTTGCCCCAAGAAAGGTCAGCGTAGAAGCCAGCTGCATGGGGTCCTCATCTCCCCGGACTTGGTGGTCACTCTGCTGCCAGGAAGCTTAAGGCAGGTCATCTGTTTTCCTTGTGCCACCGGAGTTGCTCTCCAGATTAAAAAGAAAGAGCTTGGGCATCCAATCGCCTTGAGCTGAGGAAACGAGACCATAACAGCTCCCTTTACCTCTCTCGCTGCAGAATGTATAGCTCAACTCCAAGTCTCTTCTGCCTGCAACCGGCAGTGACCCGTGGTGGGTCCGAGATGTGCTATGTAACCCGCTCTTTCATTGTTTCGCTAAATACTTACTTTCAAGCTCCTCGAAAGGCAGTTCGAGTGGGAGGTATACTGCTGGCAAAAACGCGAATTTTTTGGGCCTTCCCAACTTCCCACCACGAGCTTCAAAGAAACAAAATCCGCTGTTTCCTGGTTTTCCAGCTGCTGCAAAAACGCTCAAAACTTTTGACAGATAAAATACGGTCGGCTGGCAGAAGTCTGTTGTTAATAGACGCAGTAGGACTTATCCCTTTCGCCTGGTGAAAGGATCAAATCTATACTGACAAGTGGTGAGTCAGTGAAACCAACTGGACTGTATATTGCTGTGGACTAATCTGGAGCTGAGACTTTTGGAGATTGTAATCCTATCCAGTCTAGCTACTCACGGGTCCTGCATTTGCCGACCGGTCTTCAAAGCCCATGTGTACTCGCGCTATTGTGGTAGATATTGACCCTCCATCGTGTCTACAGCATCCAGGTGTGCTGATGGACTCGGTGCATAGGTAAGGCTGCGAGATGACTGGGGTGAGTGTTCTTCAACTTGTCCTGTCTACAGTGAAATCTAGCGTGCAGTTGAAATCCCCACCAATGATAAATTGATCCTGATGGTACTTTCTTAAACCCTCGTTTTTTAAACAGGGTGAAAAAACCCACTTCTTATCTGTGCCTTGATTTGGAGCATATATGTTTACAAAAAACACCGACCACAAGAGCCCTCATATGCTGCCCTTCACAATCACCAGCCTGCCTTCACCATCTTCAAGTAGATGAAAGTCACATATGATGTTACATGGACATTTTTCGCTAATATCGTTCGTTACATGGACAATTTTTTCCTAAGCAGAACAGCTACCACCTGCACTAAGGGTTGTGCCATGGCTAAAGGTGCACGAACCATCGCACCATAAAACCCCAATCTGTCTCGTCTGCTGGATTAGTATGTGTCTCCTGCAAAAACAACACATTCAACCCTTTTTTGAGTATGCGACTTCAGAGAATTAAATGCCCTTTTTTTGTCTGTGTCTCCTCCCACCATTGATGTTCAAAGATCCTATCTTGAGGGCTCCCTCATAAGAGGTCAGAGAAAAAAGAAAACGATAAGATGAACAAAACAGAAAACAATTGAAAAGAGAAAACCACCGTGTGAATAGCATGATCATTTTACTTTTAATCTTTTTAGGCAGTTTTGCCTTTTTTTGCTTTTTCTCAAAGTTGTGATATGATGCTTTTTGAGGCGGAAAACGTTTCTTCTCATCCAAGAGGTCAAAAACCGAACCAGTCTTTGCAGAACGCCAACAGATCTGATAAACTTTTCAGTATCACCGAAGTAGTCATTAATTCTAACAGACTTTTTAAATGTTACATCCAGAAATTGATTTATTTCTTCTAAAGAATAGAGGTCTGTGTTCCTGACCGAAGTTTCACCTATGGATACTGTATCTGACTCAGAGTCATACTCCATGTCCTCTCCTTCACAGGATGCCTGACTATTTAACATACCCTGTTCTTCATTGGTGTTTACAGTGGGATCTGTGCCTACAAAAACTTGTGGAAGCTGCTTCAGTACCTGCAGACTGAGGAAACTGCTCAGGTTCTCTGCAGTCACAGAAGCCTGTTGCTTGTCAGGCCGAGTTTCTGTTCCTCCCTATCCAAGTCATCCTCCTCAGAAAGCGAACCAGTGGCACCGGCTTCCACACCCTCCGCACCGGGATCCGCATCCGCGCCCGCGGCGCCAGCCGCGGAACCCGCCCAGCCGTGGACACAGCAGCCCCGCGACCCGCCGGCCGCGGACCCAGCACCGGACCCGCCGGCCGCGGACCCAGCACCGGACCCGCCGGCCGCGGACCCGCGCGGGACGCGCGGCCGCGACCCGGCCGCGGACCCGGCCGCCGCGGACCGGCCGCGGACCCCAACTCGCGGAGCCGCCAAGCCCGCGGACTCCGACCGCGCGGACTCAGCGGAGCCGCCCGCCGCGTCAGCGGAGTGAGCGCCCCCTGCTGTCTATGCGGACACCGTAAAGCGTTTTGTGTCCCACAATCTCCACACTCAAAACACTTGAAACTGTTCCCGAGCTGGCGTAACACCATATAAAACCCGTCACCGTTGCTTGTCTCACTCTGAAACGACACGTCCAGTGTTTGTGTCGGTCGAGCGTCCGCAGAACATGAACACCTGCCGCCTCAGGGACAGTACGTGGCTTTCAGTTTGGGAGATCCTTACATCCCAAACTCACTGTTTTAAAATCCACTGGCAAACTTGCCAAACCTACCGGAGCTCGCTCTCTTTAACAACTCGTTCGGTATGAACGGCGGAACACCGGACACGGTGATCCGCGTGGAGGGAACTGACAGCGGGGAAGACCTGCACGGAATAAATCCCCTGATAAACACTCCGCTCTCTACCAGCTGATACACACGGGGCTCCTCGTTCAGGAACACAACACACTGCTTTGTGTCATTCTAGACGCAAACCGATAACTTATCATTGACCTACCTGCTCCCCGACAGCCAACAGGAACCTCCTCCACAGTAACGCTACTATCCGGCGGGACTATCCTTACTCCCTGCCGGATAGGACGGAGGCGGGCGTCTCGGGGACGCCGCATTCCTCCCGTAAACCTACCTGACACAACCCACTGATCGCTCGGCCAACCACAGTAAGAAAAAATTAATAAAGGCTTACCTGACCATGGCACATATGAACAGACGGAGAAACCAGGGAAAACCCGAAAAAAGGGACAGAAAACAATTCAAAAACTCCGCGCCACTCTCGCACTCGCACCCCCGCCACCGCCGCTCACGCTCACACACACGGAGAAACGGAAACAGAGGGAGGAGGAGAGAAGAGGAGAGGAGAGGAGAGGAGAGGAGAGGAGAGGATGAAGAGTGAGAGGTAGAGGATGGAGGAGAAGAGGAAGAGGAGAGAGGAGGAGAGGAGAGGATGGAGAGGTGAGGAGAGAAGAGGAGAGGAGGAGAGGAGAGGAGAGGAGAGGAGAGGAGAGGAGAAGGAGTGAGGAGAGGAGAGGAGAGGAGAGGGAGAGGAGAGGAGAGGAGAGGAGGGGAGAGGAGGGGAGGGAGAGGAGAGGAGAGGAGAGGAGAGGAGAGGAGAGGAGAGGAGAGGAGAGGAGAGGAGAGGAGAGAGAGGAGAGGAGGAGGAGAGGAGAGGAGAGGAGAGGAGAGGAGAGGAGAGGATGGAGAGCGGTAACGAGAGGAGAGGCGTGAGTGGATGTGGAAAAAAGGAGACGAGAGATGAGGATGAGGATATTTGAGATGTTTGAGGAGGTTTTTTTTTCGGCAGAAGGTTCAACTACCAATGTCAAAAGCACCCACTGCTGCTTTGGAAAACTCTGACAGTAATTGAATAAAAACAAGATGCCGCGAAATGCGATTTGATGTGAGGATGATTGACGACGCGATCTAATGTAATGTTCCACAGAGTATAAACTAATCCAATGTAACCTTCCAAAGAGCACACGCTAATCGAATGCGTTGTTCCACAGGGGCGCAGAGCACGCCGTACCTGGTCGAAGCGCAGCCTCCAGGACACGGAGGACACCAGCTTGCCCGAGCTGGGCGGGCCGATGGCGGCCGTGCTGTAGGTCTGGGCCCCCCGCCTCTGGCCGGACCGCAGCAGGGCCAGCGCCGCCTTGGTGCTGAGGCCCAGCGGGTTGGGGTTGTAGGCGCTCACACACCACGAGGCGTACGCCGACACGCGCGGCGACTCCGCCTCCCCGCTGCTGGGCTTGGTGTAGTTGAGGAAGCACCAGCTGACGGCGGTGGCGGTGCGCAGGCTGGGGAACTGGAGGAGCCGCTGCACCTCGGCCGCCAGCGAGGGCGAGAGTGCCGCGCGCCGCGCCAGCACCCCCACCGGACCCTCGTCGGCGGCCGGTGTGGGTCCGGGGGGCTCCCCGTCGTCGGCCTCGTCGTTGGACAGCGAGGCCATGGACTGGGGGCTGCCGCAGCGCTCGGGGCTGGAGGAGGCCGGATCCACGTCCAGGGCCTCGGGGGAGTCGCGGCCGCCCGCCGGGGGGCCCGGCGTGGCGTCGGTGACGATCTGGAGCGGCGGCGTGAAGCTCTCGGCGGGGGGGATGTCGGGGAGGTGGGGCGCAGAGGAGCGCACCGGGACGGAGATCTTGGCAGGCGGGGACGAGGTCATCCTCTCCGGCGGTTCGTCCGCGGAGCCCTCGCTCTTCAGCCGCGGGGGGCCGGCGGCCGTGGGGCCCCCGGCCCCGCTCAGCTCCACGGCGCTCATGTCGCGGACGATCTGGCCGTACATGCGCTCCTCCTTCACGCGCTTCTGCTGCTTGGTCTGGAAGAAGAGCTCCGAGGAGCCGGTGGGGGACAGCATGCGCTTGCTGCCGCCTATCCCGGCGCCCGACGCGTCCGTGGTGGACACCGTGCCCGTCGTCAGCGACAACGGGATGCCCGTGGTGAGCCGTTGCCCCGGTGACGTGTCGCAGGAGGAGGAGGAGAGCGGGTGTTGCCGCAGCAACGCGGCCGCCGCGCCCGCCATGTCGGGCTGACCCAGGAAGTTTAACAGGTTGAAGCCCGTCCCACTGATCCCTCCCGAGATCCCTCCGGTCGCCTCGGCGACGGTGACGGCGACGCCCACGGCACTGCCGGTGGTGCTGGTGCCTCCTATCCTGATTAGCCCCTGTCCACCTCCTCCTCCTCCCCCGCTGGGATTGGTCAGCAGCTGGCTGACACTGGTGTACGTCATGCTGCCATAGGACGGCACGTGGGTGGGGACGCGCACCGGCACCAGAACGCCCTGCGCCGTTGCCTGGAAACCAGTCGGCGCTTGGGTGGCAAAGACCGGCCGGACCTGCTGGAGCATCGTAGGACCGGAGGAGAAGGGGGAGGAGGAGGTGGAGGAGGAGGTGGAGGAGGAGGAGGGGGAGGAGGAGGAGGAGGGGCTGGAGAGCTTTGGGGACAGCGAGCGGAACAGTTGTTGCTGTTGTTGTTGTTGTTGTTGTTGTTGTTGTTGTTGTTGTTGTTGTTGTTGTTGTTGGTGTTGTGCGGGGTTTTGTGAGGACGCTCGCGACGCTGAGTAAACCTGGGAGGGGTTGCAGCCTTCCGATTGGCTGTCGGCCGGGGCCCGGCTGTGGAGACTAGGATGCTGTTGTGGTGCCTGGAAGCCGTGGTGCAGCCGGGACCGCTGGGTCGGGGCCCCCTGCGGGGCCCAGAAGGGAGGGCCCGAGGACTGGTGGGCCTGGTAGGTCGCGACCTCCTGACCTTGGGGGTCTGAGTCCATGGAGGAGCCCTGCTTCTGCAGGCGGTGGTGGGAGGACCTGTGAGGTCAGAGGGGGGGGGGGACGAGGAGTCAGTCCTGACATGACATCATCGCTTCACATCAGTGGGGCAATAGAAAACAGAGTGGACCTTGAGTACAACTTTATTAACAATTTAGCGTCAAGTTCTAGCAGCCGCAGTAGGAGAACATTTTGAAGTTTGTGATTCAGTTTGAGTACAATTCAAATAACAGTCTGTGCTAAAAATATAAGGTGTAGTAGCTAAACAGGAAATGAGATATGACAATAGTGGAAGGTGCCGAGAGGATGAAATGAGAGCAGCTTGCGTAACAGCTTTGGTGGAAGAGAAGTAGAGGAGAACAATTGATTTATTTTCATGATAACACATTGAGAGCCAACTTTTGTTCTTTTGGGAATAGCTACCAAAATAACATTGTTGGGAAAGCAGGAAACCATAGGAACCAAGCCTCAATCAACTGACACCTGAGAACAGACGCCCACGAACGGAGCTACTGAATGCTCACCTCTGATTGGTTGGGCCGTCCTGAAGGCTGTCCTCACTGATGCTCTTCTGCAAGAGGTGCTGATGGAGAGAGACCAGGCCTGCAACACAACATCTACTATTAACACAACAACCACCACTATCAACTAGACACCATATAATAAACAACAACACAACAACCACTACTATCAACAAGACACCATATAATAAATAACAACACAACAGCCACTACTATTAACAAGACACCATATAATAAACAACAACACAACAACCACTACTATCAACAAGACACCATATAATAAACAACAACACAACAACCACTGCTATCAACAAGACACCATATAATAAACAACAAGACAACAAACCACTACTATCACAACGACACCATATAAATAAACAACAAGACAACACAATCCACTACTTCAACAAGACACCATATAATAAACAACAACACAACAACCACTACTATCAACAAGACACCATATAATAAATAACAACACAACAACCACTACTATCAACAAGACACCATATAATAAACAACAACACAACAACCACTACTATCAACAAGACACCATATAATAAATAACAACACAACAACCACTACTATCAACAAGACACCATATAATAAACAACAACACAACAACCACTACTATCAACAAGACACCATATAATAAACAACAACACAACAACCACTACTATCAACAAGACACCATATAATAAACAACAAGACAACAACCACTACTATCAACAAGACACCATATAATAAACAACAACACAACAACCACTACTATCAACAAGACACCATATAATAAATAACAACACAACAACCACTACTATCAACAAGACACCATATAATAAATAACAACACAACAACCACTACCATCAACAAGACACCATATAATAAATAACAACACAACAACCACTACCATCAACAAGACACCATATAATAAACAACAACACAACAACCACTACTATTAACAAGACACCATATAATAAATAACAACACAACAACCACTACTATTAACAAGACACCATATAATAAATAACAACACAACAACCACTACTATTAACAAGACACCATATAATAAATAACAACACAACAACCAATACTATTAACAAGGCACCAAAATATATGGCAACGCAACAATCACTACTTTTAACAAGATGTATAGACATCATATATGCATAAAACAGAGCAACACAACAACACAACCATCACACAATAGGAGAGCTTCATCTCACCACCACTTCCGCCTGAGGTCCTTTTGATCTTGTTGCCCAGCTCGGCGCTGGTCTGACCCGGTCCCCCCTGACCCGGCCAGGACCCGTGGTCTGACGGATCCGGTCTGACCGAGGACTCCCCTGGCCCGGGCTCCGGTGGGCCCGCCTCCGGGTACACACTGAGTGACGCCTGTCAATCACAAGAACAAAGCGGTCCATACATGATTAAAGTAGCTCACTGACAAACTCATTAACCGCCTGTGTTGCCATTTAATTTAGTTGTGGATTTGATTTAATTTATCTCAAGACAGTAAATTAATTTAATTTAATAATGTCTGTAGAACCATCGACAACGGCCTTGACGAGCACTAGCTACATACTTCCTAACTGTAGCTAGCGAGTTTGTAGCTTATAGAATAGCATTTAGATTTACTTCTATCCAATAAGTACATGTCAGAAAAAGAGGAGCAATATATTGCTGTTGGTACACTATACTTTACTACAACTGAAACAAAGTATCTCTCATGTGTTTCCAGAGAGATTCCCACTGTTTTTACTGTAAAGAACAGCTGTGGTTAGACAGTTTACACCGTTAAAAAAAAAGTAAAAAAAATTCTTCCATTCATTTTGACAAACTTTATATCATGTAAAAAAATAAAAAGTCCCGGATACCTGTCGGACAAGATAGCCTCGTCGTCGCTCCTTCATGGCGGACGCACTGCTGTACATCTCCCCCTGCCTGGACCCCGGCGAAAGACTCCCGTAGTCGAAGGACTTGCTGCGCATTTCAGGGAACTCCGTGGCGAGAGCACAGGGCGCCTGCTCCGACGAAGACCTCCTCATCTCCCTCTGCTGGTGGTGGCTAGAGTGGCCACTGCCCGGGACCGTCAGGAACTCCGACTGCTTGCTAGCTGTACCCGTACCGCAGCAGCTTGAAGCGTCCTCCTGCTCGGACAAGTAAACCATGCTTAGTGCGTTAAATGCCCATTAGGACAATGATTATCCAACTGTAACCGCACCTTAGTGTATTCACAAACTATTCTAAATTAATATTGGGATTTCAGGTCGAACCTGATGCAACTAGGAAGTTTAGAAATGTGTAACCTTGGAACACAAAGAGGAAGTAGTAGTAGTTTCTGCCTCAAGAGTGATTACACTTTATCTGTAGAACTGACGTGTTACAACAATGGCCTGACTAGACTACCTGCTTTGTCGGCGACCCAGACTTAAGGTTCTCCTCTCGTTCGAACGACATGGAGAAAGAGGAGTAGTAGGAGAGGTTGCTCTCCTGGCTGGGGCTGCGGGAGAGGCTGGTGCAGGTGGACTCGAAGCTGGACTCCCCTGACGAGTGATCCATGTCCGCCAGGCGCAGACGCTTCTTCTTCGGCGGCAGCTTCTCAGAGGGCATCTGGGACATCGTGTCGCTCCTCTGGGGTAGTTGGAACTCCTCTACCACGTGTGGCAGCTGCTGCTGCTGCTTCTCCTGCCTCTCGGCTCGCTGGCCAGCAACGCCTCCGCCTCCTTGTCGGGCTTGTCCGGCTCCTCCGTCACCCTGATCTCGGGGACTTGGATGTTGGGCTGCCGCACCAGCTTGTGAGGGATGTGGTAGGGCTGTCCGGGAGAGGCTGTCGTGCTCGGGGACGAGGAGACGGAGGCGAGGTCGCTGTCGCTCAGCAGTTGCTGCTCCATGCTCTCCGTCCGCTGCATGGTGGACTCGGGGCTCAGGGCGTCCTCAAAGATGTCGGGGTCCGACTGCTCCGAGTACTGGCTGCACAGGGCCTTCTCTGCGGGGTGATAGGCCAGCTGATCAAAGGACTCAGACTTCTCGAAGGAGTTGGGTCGGCTCAGAGAGTTGGTGTGCTGGATGACTGATATGACGTTGCCCACCACCTTTCTGCCCTCCGAGTCCGGGAGAAGCACCATGTCATCAGAGCACATGCTGGCACAGGTGTCAAAGCTGTCCGATTGACTGTGGGCGCTGTACAGAGAGCCCTTTCCTGTAGGGGTGCCTCTGGATCCGCTCCCGTGTTTGGAGTCATAGTCCCCGATCATCTCCACCGAGCCACTGCAACTGCTGTCACACTGGCCGGGGCTGTCCTCCTCATCCCCGACACTCTTCTGCTTCCTCCTCTTCCTCGTGGCGTTCTCCGCCATCCCGACCTTTGTTCCATAGGGGCTGTAGGCGATGTGCTCCGGGAGGCCCGGGCTGCGCTCCCCCATCTTGGAGCCCATTGCGATGAGCACATTTTTGGGCACGTGGCCATACACCTCGGCCTCTACCGCATGGGCCTCGTGGTGGGTGAGCTCGAAGGCCGCCTGCCTCTGGAGTCTGCGCAGGCTGGCCGGGTAGAACACGTCGTCCGACGTCATCATCTCGTCGAAGGACTGGCTGCCCTGGATCCGGGTCGGCACGCTGAGGTTGGTCGGAGAGGAGGTGGGCATGGAGTTACTCCGAGTGAGGGTCGCCGAGTCGGAGGGAGGTTCCAGAAGCCCCGTGCTGCTCTGGCAGGGGCCTGTCGCATACTGCTTGGGATCTCCAGAGATCCCTCCGTCCCCCTTATAAAAGTCCTCAGCTATCCTCCCCATCTCCAGAACAGCGCCAGACTTCTTAGGCAAGCCTGACTACTGGGATCCACCTGAGCCATGCCACCGGCCATGGACACCGTGATGGACTGTCCTGAGCGAGAGGTGGGCCCATGGTGAGTCCGTCCAAAGATGATCTCCTCGTATGACTTGCTGTTGGTGTTGGGCGGGCTGATCTGCTGCTCTGCGCTCTCCGAGCGGGAGAAGTAGCCGGAGTCCGTGCTGCCCTTGCTGTGGGGGCTGAGGAGGTTTTGGGTCTGGGACTGGGTCGAGTCTGGTTCCTGGCCTTGCTTCAGCCTCAAGGCCAGCCGCTGTTTGATGGTTGGAGAGTCCTCCGCAGGGTTTCCCAGGGCCTCAGCCTGGGAGCCGGGCATGTGGTGCGGTGGACCCTTCATATCAGGGAAGGAGGGGCACTCCATCGCTGGAGAGGGGACCTCTCCTGGCCTAGGGACGATCAGGATGGGCACCTTCATGGAGCCCATGGACATGTGTTCCGCTGAATCAGCATAGGCAGGTTCCACCCCACCTAGGCATAGAGGAGGAGACGATGTCGGGGGAATTAGAGAAGGAAGACAGCAGACGATCATAACAAAGGGAAGAAGAAATACATCTTTTTTACTTTCTCAGCCAAAGAAGCAAATAAAAACCAAAGGCTTTTTCGCTTATAAGCACAACTTTGCGTTTGTTGTTTTCAATACATACGGCTAGTTTTATCTGAAAATAACATGCCAATCACAAATTGAAAGGCCATTAATTATTGAGCTTCTTTAAAAAGCAAATCACCTGCTCTTTTGTCAGATGCGAAGAAGATCTCTGGACCGGGGTTCTGCTTCTCCATCAGCATTGTGGAGCCCTCCATTCCTTCCTCATCCGTATCCGTGCTCTGCTCGCCGTCCGATTGGACGTCGCCGGCCAGGTCCAGATCCCCCCCGCGGCCCACCAGTCCCATCTCCGAGAACGGCACCAGGCCAGCCTTGATGGCGTGAGCGTGGGACTTGCGGTGCTTGTAAAGGTTGCTCTTGGTTTTGAAGGAGAACCCGCAGGGCACACAGGGGTAGGGTCTCTCCCCCGTGTGCGAGCGGATGTGCTTCTTCAAGACGCTGGGGCTTGGCGCAGGCCCGGCCGCAGAAGTGGCAGATGTACTTACCGGGCTTTTTGGGCTTCTGGTCCTTCTTGCCATAGCCCTCATCGCCGGGATCCAGGCTGGACTGGGAATACTGTCCGAAGGAACTTGGCAAACTGGGGGATTTCTGCCGAGGGAACCTCCCTCCCGCTGCCCTGTGCGGGTGTCCCAGGTTCCCTGCGGGGTAAAGTTCGTCCGAGGGCAGCTGACCGGCAAAGGGCCAGGCGTGGGGCTCCAGGCCTGGTTGGGGTTTGGCCCCCGAGTGGAAGCGCTCCGCCTGGGGGTGCTGGGGGTATGGCTGACCCAGCTGGTAGGAGAAACTCCTGGGAAACCCCTGAGGAAAGGTACCCTGGGGTTCCCGTGAGGCGGAAGCAATTTCCCTGGGATGCCGGACGACGGGTACTTCTGCTGTGTCCCGGAGGCCGAACCAGGGCCCTCGGCGGAGGGCTGGCCCTCACGGGAAGAGTTCCGCGAGGCATCGGGGCTGGAGAAAGTGCTTCTTTTGGAGGAGGCGGTAGGCTCCGACGCCCAGCCCCTCTGTAAGGGAGCCTTCTCCTTTTTTATGCATTTCTGTCCGACAACAGGTGATTCGTGAGACTCCATTTTACCCGATGATTTGATTGGCGGTGGGAGGTGGGGTCGGTGGAGCGGGTGAGCGGGGGATATGTGTTGGGAAGGATGGAAATTATGGGATTTGAAAAGGCAGTGGGGCTGCCACGCTTGACAGCGTGTGGCTTACAGGGGTGACCCGCGGATCTCAGAAAAACAGTATGTGACGAGCCATGTCTGTGGCGTAGCAGATGGCTAATCCAGGATTGATACAGGAAGTTAAAATTGGAGAGAAGGGAGGCGGGGTTTTGGAATAAAGCATCAGAACAGTTTTTTCCTGGCGGCCATTTTGTAAACACGGTGGGATTGCAGGGTTGTTGTTCTCCGTCCAGTTCATCCAGGAGCTGAAGAGTCCTCGAGAAGAGAAGATAAGTCTATTGATAACTTATCAAGACACTGATAAGAGAAAAAAAAAGAGTTATGAATGAATGAAAGAATGCATGAGTTAATTTAACAAAAGCATAACAATGATTATCATTATGATGAGCGATCAACATGATTGAAGACCTTAGCCAAAAGAGTTTACCGTCAAAAGCTCAATCCTCTTCAGTAAAAAGTGCTTGTAGATGTTCCTCTTAAAGTTTCCACTGGCATCTGGTTGTGGATCCTACAGCACACAGAAAGAAAAAGATAGACTTTACAACACAACACAGAGTGTGACACATCAAAACCACTTGTGTGACCGTTAACATGGATGCAAGGTCCCTCTCGACGCAGACAACACCTGCCTCTTGGAAAACAAAATCAACGTGTGTGGTGTGAGATTCCTGAACAGAGAAACACCCCACTAACTACCTGGGATCTTACGACGCCTGCGTCTCCTGCGAACATTTCATTTCACAGAACAACTAGAACAACATCCCTGAGACTAACGCTGAGCTGGGTGTCATCTGGTGTCTCCAGCTGAAGTTTAAATGTGACTGTTTGGGTGAAGTTTTCTCACTAGTTAGTGGAATGTATCCGCACACAAACGCACACACACACACACTGACTCACAGACACAACTTCCTCCTCGCGGGGGTGAGTCACCGGTGTGCGGCAGAGCCGCGCTGTTCTCGTTTAAAGACACAAAGGGAGTATAAATAGACGACCGCGGATGACGGTAGTGATACTGAATGCTGTGTGTGTGTGTGTGTGTGGTGTGTGGTGTGTGTTGTGTGTGTGTGTTGTTGTGGTGTCGTGTGTGTCGTGTATGTATGTGGTGTGTGTGGGTGTGGGACGTCCCAAAGGCAAGAGTCAACGACTCACAGCAGCACAGCACACCTGCTCGATCACAGCGCCGCCCACCAGCTCACCCAGCTCCTACCTCTGACCAGCGATACCCTGAGTTCTACGTCTGGGGATCAGTATGCACACACAGGCTAGAGTACAACACAAGCACGTCACACATCTACACTTTTATGCAGACATCAGCACCACCCGCTCTACCTCTACCCGATTACCCTAGTTCTACTTGTCAGTGATGCAACACATGCACACACACACACACATACACTTTATGCAGACATGCACACACAGATACTCACCACGGACACACAATACACATTTACTTGCACACAGTTCCACACACAACTCAAGACATGACAAATTCAAAAAGAAATGACATTCAGTGATAGAGACAAACACACACCCACACACACATATTAACTGTACCAAACAGTGTTCAGATTGTGGGATGCAAAAGGGAGGTACATTTTATGTGTTGTGGTGTGTGGTGTTTTGTGTGTGTGTGTGACAAATGTGTGTGTGGTGTGTGTGTTGTGTGTGTGTGTGTGTGTTGTGTTGGTGGGTGTGTGTGTTTCCAATGTTGAACGTTTCCTTAACACCTGACAGAAACCAAAATGCAGTCAAACAGAGAATTATGCTCTCTCTCTCTCTCTCTCACA
>OLKM01004875.1:0-19522 GCA_900291075.1 Melanogrammus aeglefinus | reverse complement strand
AAGTCAAAGTCTGAGTAAGCTCAGGGATGGAACTCCTTTTAACTTCTGAGCTAACTTGATTGACAACGCGTTGTACAGCTCGGGTAGGCAGTCTCTGATAAATATCTCCTGCACGGTAGACTGTACTGGGCTGCAAGTGTTCAATCAGGCCGCGGAAACCCACGTTTTCCACCACTGAAAACGGTTTGGTCATGCGAGTACGATGAGTTAAGCAAATGCTCTGTGATGTGCTTTAGCCTTCACAGTTTGGTTGCTGGAAGTTTTCCTTGCTTCTGGAACGATTCCAGAAGTGACTCTGCGGGCTCCTTTCCTCTCTCTGCCTCCTTCCTAAAAAATCCTCGTGCTCTTTCGCGTGAATGTTTTTTAAATGTTTGATTAAGTTTGTCGTATTGTATTGTCGCTGACGGCGCTTCCTCCCTCGAATGGCGGCATTGCAAACATTGCAGTGTTGTGTCGTGCTCTGTGTCTCCAGCGTGAAATAATTCCAAAAAACAGCGGACATGACGTGCTGGCTAGCCGCTGCTACTAGCTAACATGGTAGCTAGCTGGCTGCTAACGCTAGTGGCTAAGGCGGGCTGCAACAGCGAATGGATTTTCCTGAACGGGGGCGGTGTCTCATCACCTTTGGCCTCATTGACACAGGCACCCCTCCTTCAGGAAATCGTTCCACATTATTGCAGCTACCTAGCAGAGATAGCCAACATGAGTTAACTTCTGGAATATTTCAGCAGACAACAGTGAAAGACACATGTGTTTCATGGATCGGAAATTTGCGGACAGGTGGATCGAATTCCGATCAGTTAATTACATCGTATCGGTTACCCGATACGATATGGGATCGGAATCGGCCCCATCCCTAATAATAACAGGAGTTCTACTACGGCTTACAATGACGTATTTCCGTGTCGAAAAATGCGAAGTGTGTAAATGGGTCCATTCCCCTCAACTTGCTACGAGAGGAGAGGGGAGGGGCTCGGAAACCTACGCGGTTTGCTTGGACAGCGAATTTACATCAGTATTTCCCATACATAGACCAATGAAATGTTAAATCGTAAAAATTGAAAATGAAACGCACAATTTTCTAATGTGTAATAACTCAGCTTAAATAAAGGGAATGAGCGAGTTAGTTGCATCCGGCGTTGATATTACGAAACACGACCACCCCGCCCAGGTTTTCACTATTGAGACACACCGGCTGTGTCGATCATAACCAGGCACCGGATGTCATCATTTACATGTAATTTTAGGGCATTTAGCACGACGCTTTTATCCAAAGCAACTTACAATAAGTCATTTGTCATAAGAAGGCAACAATATATATATCTATCAGTACGTAAGGAATGTTCATAAACCAAGTGCAAGTTACAACAATCACTAGGCTAACCAATTCCCCGTGATTACAGCAATGATAGCAGCTGTACTGCAGTTGTCACAGTTAAGTACTATAATACAGTTACAAATACAGTGACAATGTGGCAGAGGCGGGGGGATGCTATTGGCAGAGTCGAGGTGGACTCTGAACAGTGAGTCTTTGTCTGTTTCGGAAGATACTGAAGTGACTCTGACGGTTCTGAGAACGGCAGGGAGTCGTTCCACCACTGAAGGTTCCAAAAACGAGAGAGTGTGGACTTTGTCATGAACGACCTTTGCTAGTCTATACACTTACACTTACACACTTACGGTTGCCCGCTTGCCCGGGGCAAGTAAAAAAAAAATGTTTGGGCAAGTTGAGATTTATTCTGGTTGCCCGGACGGGCAAGTGAGATTTAATGAGAGTTTGTTAAAGGCTATTATTGAGGGTTTTTTTTTAAAACGGCGAACAACCTTTTCTTTCCAACAAATCACACAAATTGTATATTTGCAATTGATCGCCGTGCGGCAGCCAGCAGCAGCGCCTCGCGCTCTCGCCTCCTCTCCGGCAGCCTGTGGGTGTTCCGGTTGCGCAGTTACGTGGCTTACATATGGGAGAGTGTGCTACAGCCGAAAGACTAAATGATATGTATACTACTTGCTCCTTTTAGATATAAATTGCTTGTGGAGTCCAATTCCGTCCACTGAAAAGGTCGAAAAGTGCTTACAACTCTCTGCTAGTTAGCGAGCTATCTCCTTCTCTACGATGTACGTTGTGTTGCGCGAATTGGCTGCTGAGGGAGGTAGCCTATTCTGCATTGAGTCGTGAATTGCCAAGCATGTGTGATAACAAAAAAGCAAAGCGATACCATTTGGCCTGGGGTGGCCACTGGTGCGACACGAGGGCGAATTTTCTTGCGCCAAATGAAAAAAGCTGTCCCTTGCTTGATTGAAGCAAAAAGTTAGCGGAGCTTACATTGACTTCAACATGGCCGGCGCCCTGGACTTGAGCAGGGCTTTTATTTCGAATGAGCCAATAGATAGCTAGCCAAATCATTGACCTTCAGGCGCATTTTAAACTGGTTGCTGGCAGTGACAAGTATAGCACACAATTAAACCGAGGGAATGAACGCTATGTATTTGGTTCTGATTTATTGTTGTATTGATAATAGTTGGCAGTGGATTCAAGTTGAATATTTCACGGAGGGGCAGCGCCTAGCAACCCTCATTGACCAAAGCCACTTGCAGTAAACATGCAACGGCGGTAAACAAATCTTGCGAGGCCCAATCCAGGTCTTACTGAAGGCATTTAATGTCAAAATATTATTAATAATATACTGAATATATTTGAATATTAATAAAACAACTAACTTGAATATTTGATTTTGGGGCAAAAGTCAAGGCCCTAGTCTACATATAAACTGGGCGAATAATAGGTTGTCGTGAGATGGGATCGTCATAGAGACAAAGCAGAAAGGGATTAAGTACACCTTGCTACTTATGGTGACGTTTTTTGACCGTTCTGTATGTAAAATCAAGTAAAAAAATAAACTATTTTCATCTGTGTTCCATGACTCGATTGTTAATTTCTGTTTAATTATACTCCTAATTGTTTGTCGTTTTTCTGTGTTTTTTTTGGGCAATGTAAACGTACTTCGGGGCAAGTCAAACATGACTTTGAGGCAGGTCAGGGCACGCAAGTTCCATTGACTGCCTTGTTGTATGCCAGTACCATCATCTTAAATTTGATGCGATGCTACTACAGGGAGCCAAGTGGAGGTCCCGGAAGAGGGGATCAATGGAGAACTTCGGTAGGTGACACGAGGCGGGCTACCGCATTCTGGATGCGCTGCAAGGTTTAAATCGCAGAGGGCAGGAAGGTCCAGACCAGGGATGAGTGTGCAGTAGCGAGGGGGGAGATGACAGTGATTGGACTGAGAGCTGAGCTGCTTCCCTTGTTGAGGAAGGGCCGGATTCTGCGAATGTTTGTAACCTGCAATCTGCAGGATCGGGCCACCCCAGTGATGTCTGCGGTGCAGGCATAACTGTCAATACCGGCAGAAGGTTTTCGGGCAGTCTGGAGAAGGAGAAACAAGTGATGTTCTACAATGGGATGATCAGTAAGTCCATGTGTGGGCATCTCTTCCATGGTATGCAGCAGACGCGTCGGTTTTGTTTGAGCGTAAGCCTCAGTGTGATTAGGCAGTGGATCCAGGTGTGACGTCGCCAGACATTCCGATATGCGAGTTGAAGTCAGGGATTTATCCAGAGGAGGGAGAAGGAGGATAGCTGAGTGTCGTTAGCAGAAGTCAGTGTAAGAATAAGCCATGAGACGAATACAGTGCCCAGAGATCTGGTAGTAAAGAGCAGAACCAGAAGAAGGCGCACAGTAGACAGAGCCTTGCGGGGATTTAAGTTACGAGTGGTGACAATGCTGTGGACAAGGAAGCCATTCATGTCACTGGATAGTGAAGATCATCAGGTAGGATGTGAGACCAGGAAAGGCAGATTCAGCGATGCCAAATCAGCGAAGGCTGGCACGAGGATCTTGCAAGGGGTCGCACTGTGTTCAACTGCTGTGGACACGTCAAGGAGAATGAGAACCAATGAGAAGGCGAGCTCTGTCAGCACGAAGGTTACTCGAGTGACCACGAGGAAGCCGTCTCAGTGAGTGTAGCTTCTCGAAGTCTGACTGGTGAGGGTCAAGGCAGGTTGTAGATGGAGAGATAGGAGGTAGTTGGTTAGCATGTCAGTTCCCAGTGTTTTGAGAGAGGAAGGACAAGTGGATACCTTTCTTAGTTCTGTATGTTGGCAGTTATGAACGAGTAGTTTTTTGAGGAGAGGCTGTTATATCTAGCCAGTCTGGGTGCTTCAGGAGCACTGGATTCATCCGTCTCGCGGCATGCGCAGTTCGCGAGTAACTAAATAACACGAAGTCACCTGTTGGACCCCTGATGAGCTCGGGAACAGCCTATAATCTTCCGGTGACATCAGAGGATCTGTTCCTGTGCAGTAATCTTCTCGGCAAGTACACAAGGATTTCTGTAGTGACAGAGTGTTCTGGCGGTCATCCAAGGATTCATAGAACCATAGTTGACATTACGTAACTATCGGTTCTAATTTCATCCCTTACTGACCGCCAGAGGCGGTGCTTCCAAGCACTGGATGGCTCGTACCAAACAAGGTCACGAGGAAACACCAACACCCTACTCATTGAGAGGGAACAGCAGTTGTCGGGCAACAGGACCAATGGCCAAACGGTTGGGGAGTGGCAACGTTCACCGGTAGAAACCTGGAAGAAAGGTACACGGTGATGTCCATGATGCTGCATCACAGATGTTCTTCTCCGGGCACCCCCCGCAGGGCAGCCCATGACGTTTGAGACAGCCCTGGTTAGAGAGTGGCACCTGACCCCGGATGGCAGGGGATGACCACCTCCTTTATATGCATGGGTTGATGACATACACAACCCAATGAGGGACAAATCCGCTGCTTGGAGAGAGCAACAGCCCCTTGTCTAGGACCACACTGTAGCAGAAGAAAGAAGCTGGTCCGACCGTCTAATGCCTGCGTCGCAGCTACGTACGCTCTCAGAGCTTGCACAGGACACAGCAGTTTAGAAACCTGTCCTCGTGCCTATCCGAGGCCGATAAATTGTTGCAGGGGCGGAAACAGGCGGTGTGAGGTTCGATACTGACAGAACCTTCTGGAGGATAGAGCTGGAATTCGGGCCTCACGTGATAACCCCTGAGCCATCCGAGTTCTACCTCAGGACATGAGTCACTCCACGGACAGAGCATGAAGCTCTTCGACAGCGCTTCTGCTGACGCGATGACGAGCAGAAAGGCAGTTTTAGTGGAGACCCACTTAGCTTCCGACTGAGCAGGGGTTCAAAGGAAGGCAAGCATAAAGCGTCGAGCACCAGGTGCAGATCCCATGCTGGGGCACGCTAGTTGCTCGTGACCTCGTCGTAAACCGCAACGGACCTTCAGCAAAAGGGACACGTAATCTGCTGGCCCCCTGACTGTATGGTCATTAATCCACCCGAGCATGTCTCGAGGATGGCATGGTCGCAACGTATACCCTACAGAGTAGCTGGGGCCCGGCCGCAATTCGAGGAGTGTATCTGGAGGAACTCAAATCTGTTGGAACTGCACAATGCACAGGGTTCCTCAGCCCTGTCTGAACACCATAGCGTAAATAGCTGCCACCTATTTCTCATACTGCGCCCGTAGTAGATAGGCGCCTTGTCGTTCAGTATGTATTGCAGACATCGTCTGAGCACTCCAGTCAGCAGCGGGTTGGGCTCTACTGCAAGCGGCCCAGGACCCCATAGCTTGTAGGCAACCAGGGGTTGGGCAACAGGATGCCAAGATCTGGCCCTGGTAACTGAGACAGGAGATCCTTCCTGACGGGTAACGGTGCTGTTGGATGAACTGCTGACAGATGTCTGCGCAGCCACTGACACGGCTTGTCTCCCTGACCAGAGGGGGCTACCAACAGCAGGTCCTTGTGCCCTGCTGGAAGATGACCACTCTGTATAGCGTCGGTAAAAATCAGAAGGCATTGATGAGAGTACGGGCTGTAGCGGTACACAACAGTCACGTTTCCGGTACGTACCATCGGTTTTGAAGTCACGGTACGGGTACAGGACGGTTCGGTTCAGAGTTAGAAAAGGACGGATTTGCTTGACTGTACGCACATAGAGGTTATAATTAGTAAACGAATTAAACACAGTTGTAGCTGTCAGGATGAACAACTACTGAAAAAAAGCTATATTCGCTGCAGGTATCTCTGAAGCCTCTGAAGTTCTCATCAGATATAAATATCAATCATTAAATAACAAGTGAGCAACTGCAGCCCTTAAGCTTAAATTACAGTTTGAATGTAGTTTTATAAAAAGATACACTTTCACGTAGGGACACCTGTAGCAGGTACTGCCAACTGCTTACCTGCATCATATGTTTAGAACCTGTTGTTTCTCAACAACGGAGAATGGCCGCTAGGTCCGAAGGCAATGAAAACACCAATAGACCTGTGATGGCATTTGCCCGTTCTTGACATTCCCAGACAGGGGTAGGGGTCGATTAAATAGTGTAAGTGGAGCTGGGTTTTGGAACAACGTCTTTAATTTTCGCAGCGGGTGACAGTAACACCTGGAATGGTGCCTTTTTACCATGCGTGTGCATTGTTCGATGTGTTTCATTTGCATAGGAGTATCGCTGTTGAAACAATGTTCTAAACCACAGCTTTCGACTTGGTTCCACTCGTCTTTCCCATTGTGATAATTTAACCTTGGAATCCAAAAGTTCTCCGCACACTTGGGATTTAAATGACCGGGGGGCATCTTCCAAAGCTCCGGTTTTCTCTGTTGTCTTCTCGCCATGCAGTTCGCTCAGTTCGGCTAGTAAGCCCATCTAATCCAACACACAGTCGCGATCGCGCTCTGCTAGCTGCCTACATAGCGGTTGGCCGCGCCCACGTGCCGAGCCGAGCCTAATAAGGCTAAACACGGTCCGGGGGGAACTCCGACTCAGTTCTTAGTTCCGCACCGCAAAAACAAGCCTCTTCATTCGCCGTATTAACGCTATGTACGCGCACAGTTACGCTACCGGCGGTAGACTCTGTAACCGGCCAGAAGGTGCCTGTACCGGCGACGGTTCGGTTCAAATACGTCATACCGTTGACACATCCTAGTGGTGGAGAGGCATAGAGGAGACCCTCTGGCCAATCGTGGGCGAGAGCATCCTGACCCAGAGGGCTGCTCTCCTCTGTCCAGGAGAACCACTGGGGGCAATGGGTTGACTCCTTTGTGGCAAAAAGATCAACCTCTGCCCTGCCGAAGACGTCCCAGATGTTGAGAATGACCTCCGGATGAAGCCGCCATTCCCCCGCGGGGCTTGCAACGGGAGAGTAAGTCTGCAGCCTGATTCTGTACCCCAGGCAAATACATTGCCCTCAGCTGGCCAGGCGTGGTGTGCTGCCCACAACAGGAGGTCCCGGGATGCCTGCAACAGCCGTGCAGACCTGGTGCCTCCCTGGTGGTTTATGTGAGAGACGGCTGAGACATTGTCCGACCGCACGAGCACATGCCGGCCGCCCAGGAAGGGAAGAAATAACTGCAGTGCCCTGTGCACAGCCCGCAGCTCCAGAACATTGATATGCTCCGAGCGGACCTGAGCAGGCCACAGCCCCTGAGCTGTCCGGTTCTGCCACACAGCGCCCCACCCCGAGAGGGAGGCATCCTGTTGTGACGGTTTCCCGACGGGATGCAATGGAACCCATGGGCATGCCCTGGAGAAGAAACGATCTGTCCCTCCACGGAGCCAGAGCAAGTAGGCAGCGGGCGGCGTGAAACCTTGAGTCTCCTGTTCGCCGGTGCCACCTGACATCCCAAATGAAAGCTGTGCAGCCACCCTCTGGAGGGGGCGTAGCGACAGCAGTCCTAGAGGAACCACTGTAGCGGCAGCCGTCAGTTTCCCTAGGAGGCGCAAAAACTCCACATAGCGCAACAGCCTGCCTTCCCGAAACATGAGAAGGAGGCGGAGGATGTCGTCCACCCGCTGTGGTGATGGACAGGCCTTCATGGCGACTGCATCGAGAGACACACCGAGAAAGAGTGTGCTCTGCGATGGCACCAGGCAACTCTTCGTGAGATTCACCCGGAGACCCAGGCGGGCCACATGGGAGAGAAGAAGTGTCGTGTCCAGGGCCACCTGAGACTGGGATGGTGCACAGATGAGCCAGTCGTCCAGATATTGGCAGGATCTTCATGGCCCGCGACTGCAGGGGTGAGAGGGCTGCCGCCACACACCTGGTGAACACCCGTGGGGGAAAGGGAGAGAGGCCAACGGGAGCACCCTGAATCTGAAAACCGACGCCCCTGGAAAGCAAACCCGCAGAAACTGTCTGTGGTGTGGTGCTATGGGGACATGAAAAGTAGGCCATCCTTCAGGTCTACTGATGTAAACCACTCCTCCCTGGCAACAGTGCGCAGAACCTCTGCAGTGCTTAGCATGTGGAACCTCAGGACCTTCAGGAACCTGTTTAGACCCCTCAAGTCGAGGATAGGACGGAGTCCGCCGTCTTTTCTTTGCTACTTAGAAAAGTAAGTCGAGTAGAACCCCCCCGGGTTGCAACAGGGGATCTACTGGCTCGATGGCACCCTTGTCCAGGAGGGCGGAAAGCTCCTGGGTGAGGGCTTGGGCTTTGGCCGGGTCGTGTATGATGGTCATCTTGACCCGGCCACAGGCTGGGGACCGGCGTCGGAACTGAAGTTTGTACCCATGGGTCAAGGTGGAAAGCACCCACGGGTCCCTGGTGGAAGCAGCCCTATAGCTGAGCTGCTGCTGGGAAAAACATCCGACGGCCGGCCCTGAACCTCAGCGCCGGGTCCCCCGGCCTCTAAAGGTCTCGGGGAAACGACGGGCAGCACATGGGACCTGAGGCAGCTGCTCAGGGGCCCGAAAGGCCTGTGCCTGCGACTGAGCAGGCTATGGACGTGGGCGCTGAGACCTAAGGTAGCCACTGGGGTGAGCCTTTGGGTAATAGCTGCGCTGTGGGGTAGCTGGAGAACTCTAGAGCCTGCTCTAGGAGGAGGCACACTCCTTTGAAGCACAGATAGATGCTCGCGAGTCTTCCTGGCCTGGACTGTTCGCTCAAGCACCTCTAGAGCTGCAGAAGCCAAACAGCTCCCCAGGTTTCCACTGGAACACTGCGGAGGGTTCTCCCTGCACCACCTCAGTGAGAGGAGACTGTGCCAACCAAACCTGGCGGCGAGCCTGGACGAGAGTGGACATCACCCGCCCCAACTCCCTGGACATCAGTGCGAACGCCTGCAGAGAAGCGTCACAAAATCGTGGGCTGGAGCATTCCACTGCAACCTCCTGCAGGGATGCTGACAGAGAGCGAGCATCAGGGGTGGGACATAGAATTGCCCATTGCGTCCCATGCGTGCCGCTGCATCATAGGCTTTGGAGAGCAGATCATCCGTAACCCAACACTGGGGACGAGGACACCTCGCATCCGGTCTTAGAGCCTCATCAGGCGAGACAATTAGAGCGGCTATGGTCGGCTCAACTGCTGGCATGCGGTCCAAGCCAAACTTGGGTGCATCCTGCATGGGTGCCAGGGTCCGACCGTTCGGATTGTTGCATTGAGAGAGGGCTCTAGGATCCCCTCCAGCATGCATGTCAACTCCTTCAGATACTCCTCCGATGGAGGCACGGTAAAGCTGGCGGGGGCTGGGCCACGCCTGAAGAAAGCATTGGCCGGAGCTGGCTGCGCTTGCGGCACGTCTAGCTGCAGACTGGCCAGGGCCATACGAATGATGGCTCCCATTGAGTTGTCCTCAGAAGCAGTAGAGCTGCGGGTCGAAGGACGGGAGCACGCGGCGGAGGCACGGGAGGCTACATCCTGTAGAACCCCATCCGGCTCGTATTCAGCAAACTCGGCAGCTGAACGCTGCCAGAGAAAAGCACATCTTCCTTCGGCTCCAATGGTGGCTGTGCCGGAGGAGCAGAGAGCAACCTGGCTCCCCTGCACCAGTCCCAGCCTGAAAGGCTAGGAAGAGGGACTTCATGCTGTCGAGCTCCGCTGTTAATTGGCCCACCTTGGAGGCAAGCCCGGACTCCCTAACCTTCTTCCTAGAAGTGGGGCCTGCGGTCACCGCAGCCCGACGTTTGGAGCGACCATCCTGGGCTGGATTACGTCGCTGGGCTGGAGGCAACAGTTCGGGGGACGAAACGAGGCCCAACAGTTGTTCCACTTCAGCTAGTCTAGCAACTCTCACTGCCCGAGGCATAAAACTGCAGTTCATGCAGGGATCATCTGAAAGACCCTCCTTCAGATGCCCTAGGCCAAGGCATGAGGGACACAAATCATGGCCATCCTCAATCTGCAGAGAAGCCATACAGGCCGAGCATGAGTGGTCGCCAACCATGTTGACAACCAGAAAATATAACACTGTATAAGCAAGGAACAATAGACACTGGGGAGGAAGGGGGCGAAAACACAACCTTCACCAATGAATATATATGAACAAGAAAAAACCACAGAACAGTTAGCCTCAGCGGGAACGCTGCTACCTACTACAGTCACACCTCTGCTGGGAGCGGGAGCGAGAGCACTGCCTTCACCAGTTGAGGATAGCGGTCAGAACGAAACGCTAGATAATAATAAGTGCAGTATTAATGCCGGAGAGGGGAGCGAAAGCACAGCCTTCGCCGGACAAAATGTTGCCGGGATAACAGCCCAGACAGTTAGCCTCAGCGGGAGCACTGCTACTAACTACAAGGCTAACTATAACTATGAATGCCGGGAGCGGGGAGCGAAAAACACTGCCTTCAACCAATTAACACAAAGCGGGCCACAACCGAGTTGCCACCAGGGTAAAATGTACATAAGCGGGAGTGGGAGCGCGACACACTGCCGTCACCATAGCCACAACTTGATATTAAGTGATAAGCGCAGTACAAACGCCGGGAGAAATTAAATGATAAACGCCGGGAGAGGGAGCGGGTACACTGCCTTTACCGAAACACGAAATTATACCACAAAGTAAACTTATCCAGCCGAGGGAAATGCGATCCACGCAATCCAAACCTCTCGGCGGGTCCGTCGCGGCCTTTGGAGGGTGAGTGGCTCACGGCTCCGACAATATGTCACAAGGCCACCAGCAACGGACGATCAAGATAACAATATCCACTTAGCTTTTAGCTAGCAAGGTGATACGATACCTGCGAAGCGAGAAGATGAAAAGGAACAGATCCTCTGATGTCACCGGAAGATATAGGCTGTCCGGAGCTCATCAGGGGGTCACAGGTTGACTTTGTTGATATTAGGTACTCGAACTGCGCATGCGCGAGACGGATAAATCCAGTGCTTGAAGCACCGCCTCTGGCGGTCAGTAAGGATGAAATAGAACTAACAAATGTAACAGGATTTTATTGAAAGCTAGAGAATTGACTTTTGTCTTTTTATATTTATTTATTTTAGTTGAAATTAATATTGATCTATTATCAAAAAAAATTCTAATCTTTTTTTATTAATTTTTTTACTTGCATTCTATGTCATTGCGGGCCGCCAGGAATGTTTCTGCGGGCCGCCAATGGCCTGCGGGCCGCACTTTGAGAACCAATGTTGTAGAGACGATCGTCCAACCTTATTTCTTACTGCAAGGGTTCCCCAATTAGTTTTTCCAGAAGGCCAAATTTGGTCAAGCATGCCATGCCAAGGGCTTAAATGTTGTTTTATTTTTCTAAATCACCATCTTCAAGTGCAAATTTAGCTTTAATTATAATTACTGTTTTAGCGATAATGCAGGAGGGCTAGATCAATTAGGTTTAAATAGCATCCAGGAATGGTGCATCGATGAGAATGCAAGGAATAAGGAGGAGGAGAAGACGTAGCTTGCTTCAGACTTATATTATTATATAATATAGTTATTTATGTTAGTTATGTTCAGCCTTGTTTTAAATACTTTTAAATTAATATTTTAAATACTGTACTAATGTTAAATACTGTACTAAATACTAATGTCTTTCAGTTTCTATCAAACAGTAAAATAAAAACGCCTTTAGTTCTATGAAGCATAGTACATAAATAACTACAGGCTAAACAACATATAGTTATATAGCAAGCCTATATAAATAAATCAAACAGAGCTGCAATCATAATACAGAAAATAGTCATACACAAAATATATACTCAGATACTCAGGTGCAGTCATGTAGAGTTTGTTTATTTTGCCTGAGTATCTGAGTATCTATTTTGTGTATGACTTTTTTCTGTATGATTGCAGCTCTGTTTAGATTTTATTATAATAAATAAAGGAAACAAAGTAACAGGCACTTACATTGTCACAAACTTAATACCCTGAGTATTAACTGCTCTTAAAGCGACAGGTACTATAGAAAGTCAAAGCCTTTTATACAATTACTATATAATTATAAGTAGTAGTTGAAAATACCCTCTGTAAGGAGTCACACAATAGCAAAATGCTCTCTTGAAACAAAATTTGTCAATAACCTAACCAAATTAATTTATTAAAATACCCCTGGAACATCGGCAAACAAAAAGTCCAGCAAACAAACCGGCATACATTGCAGCAGCCCTGAACATAAGGACTTAAATAGCAACAGCACAGTGTATCTTCAACAGGGTCTGGTGCAATTGGGTCTGGTGCCATCCATCCATATCAATGTGTTCACGTCCACTCTCTTCCCCTCTCTATATGTCTCTCCCTTCCTCTCTAAGAGACACAGGAAGATAGAGAGATTTTAGTTAGTTACCTTTCTGGCGTATGACGCTAGTGAAGTTGAAAACGCGCAAAGCACGTCATTTTTGTGTGCACGTCAACGGTCAAGTGGACGGTGTGGGCTGAGTGCGAAATATAGCAGACCGCGCAAATTTAATTAATTAATTTTTTTGGATAACATGTGAATGCGCTGTGTCAGCGCGGGCCGGACATATGGCTCTTGCGGGCCGGATCTGGCCCACAGGCTGCTAAATGGGGTTCACTGTCTTACTGTATGCATTTTTATGCGATTATTGAGGCAATGGTTTCATTAGACTTGTACATTTATTATTTTTTACAACCTTTTTTATGTATTTTTGTTCCCACTTACTTCTCCTGTCATTGACTTGAGTCTCCCTTTTTTTTCCTCAAAGGATGCCTTCACTCGCCTGGACACGCAGAAGAACCAGTTGCATGAGAGGTGCAAGTGCCTGATGAGGAGCGCCCGCACCATCTGCAACATGGATCCAACAGAGACGGTGCCTGCGGAGCTAACGGTGGTAAGGACCCGGCTCTTCAACAGAGTAGCTCTTGTTCAGAGCGTGGGGTGACCTGTTGTATGAGAGAGGGAGTGGACGGTGCCTGCGGAGCTAACGGTGGTAAGGACCCGGCTCTTCAACAGAGTAGCTCTTGTTCAGAGCGTGGGGTCACCTGTTGTATGAGAGAGGGAGTGGATGGTGCCTGCGGAGCTAAAGGTGGTAAGGACCCGGCTCTTCAACAGAGTAGCTCTTGTTCAGAGCGTGGGGTCACCTGTTGTATGAGAGAGGGAGTGGATGGTAGTCCTTGGTACCCATTGTGCCCAATAATTTGAAGGAGCTTGTCTTCTAAGGTTTGTAATTAAGGAGTCATGGCTGGGATGTCATTGTGTTGTAAATATGTAATTATTATAAACAAAACCAAGAAAATCATAGCACTCACTGACCCTTTTTAAAAACAGGTCCACAGTTTACACTTACGGTAACCCATAATATAGATATCAAATGTAATGGGACTACACAGTGTCTATTCCTGTGTGCTGTGTGAGTGTAGTGTCCATTGGTTCTCTGTGAGGAGTCACAGGGTTTCGTGTCTGTCCAGGCCTTCAGCAAGCTGCCTGACACCGTGGAGGAGCTGGACGCCCTGCTGAACGAGGAGCGCTCCAGGGCAGAGGGCTTCACTGGAATCAGAGAAAACGTGAGCACCTCCATTTGCATACTATTTTGGTTATGTAGCAGATGCTAATTTGGTCCATAGTGACTAAAACTGAATTCAGATAAGAGTCATTAGGAGGGGGGTACTGCTTTGGCGTCTTCCACAAAGAGGCCTTACCGGTACCTGCAGGCATTGGGGATTGAACCTGGTTCATTTTCAAACCCCATTTATTTTTTTCCCCCGGAATTATTCTGTAAAATGGGGGTATTTTTTAATTAGCGGGAATAAAGCATTAGAAAAACTAGGCCACACAAAGTTGTTTTCATTACAATCGTATGCAACAAGCGTTGTGAGTTTCCTCAAATTTTCATTTTTGCCCAACAATGTAATTAGTTATAGATATAGTGACTTATGTCCCTGAGCCTACTGAGCAATTAGTGGATGCTACAGATGCGCGTTGAGCTGCTCTGACCGGGGGACATGGTTCTCCCCTGACTGGGTCCCAGGTGGTGGAGGAGTACAACAGGAGAGAACAGGAGATCCAGAACCTGGAGATGGAGCTGGGCCATCAGAGCGAAGCCCTGAACACCTACCGGATGAACATATCTGAGGTACAGCCAAAACCTGAACTGGTTGGCCTGAGATACTTTGAGGCCACTAGAGTGCGCTGTTATACATTGGGCTACTGGATGGCTGTGGAGGTTGTTGTACTCAGATTTGTTGGGCATAAAATTGGGGAAGTATGTGGTATTGGTCCTTGTTTGTCTCCGTACGTTTACTTATGTGGATTAGGGCTGAGCAATTTTATCGATTCTGCGATATAAATCGATATTTTGTTTCCCAATAGAGTATCGATTTTTAAGCCACTAGTATCGATACATAAATCCCTTTCATATCCCCCGTGTTTATCCCCCCGTTCGCTCTGCAGGAAGAGCGATTTGGTCCTCCAGCCGCTAGTGTCGCTGTAGAGCAAGTTACCCGTCTAGATACTCTCTTTGCACAGACGCCGACGTCTACCTCTACCTGTTTGCGGAGTCAGAGCAGAGCGAGCGAGGAGATTCAAGAAAACGGCGGCGAACATAAATCCAGCACCTTCGTGCTTAAAAGCAGACGTGTGGGAGCACTTTGGGTTTAAAAGTAAGAAGGAAAGTGACGACTTAGACAAAAGCTTTGCGGTTTGCAAGCTGTGTCACAAACGTGAAATACTCCGGAAACACCACCAACCTACGAGCCCAACGAGTCATATGTTCAGTTTAAAGCTAAAAAACCTGTCAAAGAATCTGTTCAGAACAGGCCACTTGCTGCACTTTTTAACTCTCCATTGTTAATTGTAATACTGCACTTTATTTACTTTTCAAAGGCTTGTAATGCAGTTTTCACTGTTTCAATAAATGGAACAAATTTTCTCAACACATCTTTGATTCATTTTGTCCAGTATTTGCAAGCTGTAGACTCTCTGTCCAGTCAGACACATATTGAGTGATTGATGTTTTTAGTTTTCAGTTCAATTAATTCAATCCAAGTAAATAGAACACTCACAAGATGTCACCAAAATCACACCTTTTAAATCTTTCAGAAAATGATGCAAGTGTATCGAATTATATTGAATCATATAGAATCATATCGTTGACTGAATATCGTGATATATATCATATCATGAGCTGAATATCGTATATCGTATCGTATCGTGAGATTAGTGTATCGCTACAGCCCTAATGTGGATGGATAGTCTTAAAGCAATACATTAAAAGACAACAACAATAGAAGTAAATATGTACCAATAAATACATGTGGCCTGCTAAGGTGCTTTTTATTTGATTATCTTCTTTCTGCCCAGCAGACTGTCCCTTTTTTGCTCTGTTTGCTGCCTAATGTGTTAAAAGTCTCTGCCTCTGTCTTGGTCTCAGGCTAAAGAGCGCTGGCTGAACCCTCTAAGAACGCTGATTGGTCAGATCAACGAGAGGTTTGGCGAGTTCTTCCGCTCGATGCAGTGCGTGGGGGAGGTGGACCTCCATTCAGAAAAGGAGGTAACGGCTAATGCAATTTACCAGCAACATTTTACTTTGGGAAGTGAATGTGAATTAATTCCCAAAATGATTCTATAGATACATTTAAAAATAATTTGCCGAAGGCGTAGAGAATAGTGGGGAATAGCCAGGCTAGAATATACTACACGTGAACAAGATAACACTTTTTGCCGGGATTTATTTGTTTTAATTAGCCTGACGAGACCACCTTCACGCATACTCCCAAATGTCCCGAGTTTGAGATCTCAATCCGAACGTGTGTGTGTGTGTGTGTGTGTGTGTGTGTGTGTGTGTGTGTGTGTGTGTGTGTGTGTGTGTGTGTGTGTGTGTGTGTGTGTGTGTGTGTGTGTGTGTGTGGTGTGTAGGAGGAGTACGATAAGTATGGGATCCGCATCCGGGTGAAGTTCCACAACAGCACAGAGTTGCATGAGCTGACCGCGCACCACCAGAGCGGGGGGGAGCGCAGCGTCTCCACCATGCTCTACCTCATGGCCCTGCAGGAGCTCAACCGCTGCCCCTTCAGGGTGGTGGACGAGATCAACCAGGTCTGGGTCACTCGCCCTTCACATCGTCAATGTTCAGGTTTTAGTGTTTGTGTGTATGCACAGACTTAAACACCATCGCATATCCTAATACAATAGTCTTCATCTTGAAGAGCTTGTTTCTTTATTGTCCTTCCTTAATGTCCTCCACAGGGAATGGACCCCATCAACGAGCGGAGGGTCTTTGATATCGTGGTCCGCATGGCATGCAAAGAGACCACCTCGCAGTACTTTTTTATCTCTCCGAAGGTGAGTGCGGCCTCTCTGATGGACAGGTATCGGCGGCGATACAACAGGCGATACAATCATAAAATAACTTTTACCATAGAACCCGATAGGTAGTCCCATCATTGTTGTAAACCAAAGTCCTCTTGCTTTGATTACTTTTATGTGGCATTTCCGACTAAATATACCTGCCGTTGACTTTAGTTCTGACCTGGGGTTATTGTTACCTGGGATGCCTTTTCCCTACCTACCATGTCCAACACATGTGCTCGCTGTGTGCCCTCAGCTCCTCCAAGACCTCCAGTATGCCGAGGAGATGACTGTGCTCTGCGTCCATAACGGACCTCAGATGCTGTCTCCAGGGGAGTGGGACGAGAAGGCCTTCCTCAGACGCATCGCCCGGAGGAAGAATCGCACAAAACTAGTATAATACATGAAAATGTATGTAGTGGACCCACGTTCCTACAAGAAGTTATTTATGTTGAGCCTTTTCTGTTATTGTTGACTGAGATTACAATTCTATGTACATTTGATGGACAGTCATCGTCTTTTTGTTTTATTCTGAACAACACCTCGTTCCATTGGTGTCTTAGGTTAATGAGAGCGTTACAAACAGTGTCCTCCACTATCCACCTCCCCATGGTTGTAGTTTTAGAGCGTGGGAGGGGCCTTCAGGTGGAGTAGAAGCCCCCATCGTGTTTCCTTGAGTAGCCCCTGTTCGCGTTGTGGTGAGACTCTTGGGGAGGGAATATATTTTTGTAATAAAGGAAAGGATTAACATGGCACCCATGCCTTTTTCAGTTATGGAACAGCCTAAGTTGACTAATTTATTTCATTGTTCCTTTGGTTTGCTCTGATGTTCTGCACTTCACTTTGTTAATAAACAGTTATTGTTCACTTAATTCATCACCACTGGAGTTCACCAGCTGTAGATGAGTTTGACCATGTATATCAACTCACCTATGGTTCCTTTGATGCTGTAAATGGAGCACTACTGGGGGGTTATCCACACCCTGATGCTGTTTTAAAGATTCTTCTTTTAGTGTCCTCCGGTTGGTTTACATTAAATATGAGCGTATCGAAGTGATTTTCGTTTGGGGAGGAAATAGTCATGGATGGATGTAATTAGCATATTCCTGTTGGCCACCTAATGTCCCCTGAGACGGTCTCCGGCTGGCACAAGGTCTGGTTCCTGGTGCGGAGGAAGTCTTCGTGGTGGTCATAGAGGGACTTCAGGTGGAAGTTGAGGCTGTCGTGGGGAACCTGGAGAGAAGTGGAGGGAGAATCCGATGAGATGTGCTTAAGGGGGTCAGGTGATGGTTATATTTCAATGTAGTCAGTGATTAAGGTCTGCATAGCGTATCAGTTACATAATGCACCGCAATGCCAACCAAGATTGAGCAGTGTCATGGAAATCTGTTGAAATTTTTGTTGACCATCGCCGGGCAATCTAATCAATTCACAGAAAAACTACCCTGACTCATAATGAATTGTCAGTGATTTAACGCAGAATTTATTTTCACAAGTGAATGAATTACGCTTCCGTAGCCGACAAGGCACGGCAGGCCATTGCAGCCAATGAGCTCGAGTTGAAAAATATATTATATTCCCAGGCAGGCCCGAACCTGCTTAGCTTCCGAGATCAGATGAGATCGGTCTTGTATAGCAATTATTGCCGGGTGACGAGTGCAGCGAATGCGCGTTCATGTTAAGAGGTGTTTCGGGAAACACGATCGTTCAAAATTAACGATGGTTCAAAAGATCCATCGTGAGAGTGATCGTACGAGCGAAGATCCATCGTTATCGGGAAACTGGGCCCTGGTTTTCACATTTCTTTGCTTCACGGCTATCCATGGTAGGCTGGCGCTCTGGTGAATGTGAAGTTTTCTGTGGCTTTGCATCTGATGGTGAGACTGACTGTATTTACCATGCAGGCTGCTTTTTTTACCCTGATAGGACTGGTGACCTGGATTTGTAACAGGAGTCTGCATTTCAGCATTTGTATTGTGCATTTCGACTTGGGTTAGAGGTTCTGTGTTTTCATTTGCTCTCATTTTAATTGGGCTTGACAGTTCATAATCATATTCTTCAGCGGCTGCTTCTAGGATTAAAGCTTCAGCGTTTGCAGCCACCGCTGCCTTTGCTAATTTCAGTTCATGCAGACTGGTGTTTAGAATGGCTTGCTGTTTTGGTAGCTCTGCTTCTTGTCGAGCATATTCAAACTCAGCGCGTGTGGCTTCTGCTTTAGCCCGTGCTTGCACTGCCATGGAATTAGCTACAGATTGTTTGCCGGTTCTGGAGCAGTTGGATACGAGTGATCTTGTTTCTAGTTTATCACAATCCTCTTCTTTTCTTCTTAGTGACATGGTGATTGTGTTAGATGGTATTTTACCTGCAGATCGGACGAATGCTGGCCGTTGGAAGAGCTGCCTTTTTACTATTCTGCCCCCGCTTCGTTGTGTGTGGCATGGTCTAGCCTGGTACATCAGCTCGGCAGATAGCGAACAGTTTTCCCTCATAATGAATGAAGCAGCTTGTTTCCTTTCCAAACTTTACTCAGGAAGCACTTCAAAATACATCTTTCAGTATCTCATACAGACGTTGTTCAAGAACAAAATTCATATATTGTCTGTTTAAAACGTTTCATAACAAACAAATAACGTATGCGTTAGCTGAGGGATAGCGTCTATGCGAAATTACATTAAGATGCTTGCGATTAGCATAAAGGATAAAAATATAAATTCTGAACTAACTTAATTCCATTAGCAAGGGTTTTCATTACTAGTATTCAATGTCAAGATAACTGTATGACATGTGTTACGTATTTTAAGAATATAAGTTGTCCCCACATAACCTCTAGGAAGCAGATTCAAACACACAAGCTGTATTACCCTCACATAGCCACTAGTAAACAGGACCGAACATATAAGCCGGAAATACTGTACATAGCC
>OLKM01004874.1:0-19525 GCA_900291075.1 Melanogrammus aeglefinus | reverse complement strand
CTTGGTGTCCATGTCACGAGGTCAGTGGCGGTCAGTCCATGTGCTGTGTGGATGTCTTGGAGTGGTTGTGTCAGGTTTGCATAATCAGGTATCCACTGTCTACAGTAGCCTGTTGTTCCCAAGAAGCCCATCATTTGCTTTTTTGTGATGGGTTTAGCAGTGTTCTGGATTGCTTTATCCTGTTCCTCGCTTAGGACCTGCGTCCGGGCGTGATGATGTGACCCAGGAATTTACCTTTTGCATACAAAAAAAAAAAAAATTTGTAGTTTAGCTATACTGGCCTTGTGGCCCTGACTGGCTAAAAACTGTCAGTACATAATACGTATCCTGTTTCACACCACGCCAGGATCCGTGGGAAACAAATTAGAAGGGTCGTCTACGTATTGAATCAAGTTGTTGTACTTCCCCCTGTAGAATTAAATGAAGCTAAATTGTCGTGCATGCGCTGCGGAAAAAAAAACGGCCTGTGATTCAAATACCTTGGGGCATCCTAAGTCCATGTATATGGTTAACCCTTAAACTGAAATGCAAACCAAAATTGGCATCGCTGGATCTACCGGTATGCTAAGAATTGGTGGCCCAAGTCGACAAACACTGAAACCATTTATCATTCCCAGGGTACCTGTGTTAATAGTGTGTGAGGATCAGAACAATTGGTGTCTAGGATGCACTGCATTCGTCCCACCTTCTTTAAATCTTGCACAAACTCCATTCGGTAGGTTGTCCTTCAACTTGGTGCCTTCTGCACTGGGGAATATTGGGGGTTACAGCATGGTGAAAACGGACACGGGATTATGACACCGGCTTCCAACAATGAGTTGAAAACAGGTGTTATACCATCGATCGCCTCTTGACGCAGCCTGTATTGGGGTTGTTTGGGTCTGTATGTTGATTTGGGAGTCACCACTAGGGGCTCCACATTTTGTATGCGGCCCACATCATACTTGCTTTTTAGCCCAACAGGGTGGTTGGCGCGACCGCAGCCCCAACGTGGGGTCATCCACCGTCATCTGTGGGAGTGAAAAGTCTGGTGACTCCCCCCTTGTCTCCCCCCCAGCACCACGCATTTTGTGCACTGAGTGTCGGGTTTCGAAAAGCTCACCCCACGCTCTGTGTCTCAGACCTGTTGCAGGTGGAGAAATATTGTTCCCTCTGGACCATGCGGGTCTGGTATCCCAATCACATGCGTCACCCCCCCTGACAGCCCATGGGCCCAATTCATCCCATGTCATGTCGGGGGTTTTTGCAAGGGACACATGTGGTGCTGAGCCTTGGTATTCTATAGAATTGTTTTACTTTCTTATCAGCAGCTACGGTTAACATTGCAAAACTTCTCATTCCAGAGCAACAATTGCCCCATCAACATAGCTGTATCACAGTTGTTGTTCCACAATTCCTCGACCTCTGCTAATTGTCCATCATAAGACATCCCTGCAGTACAATGCAAATTATTTGTGGGCATGTATTGTATTTCTGACTGGTTCTGCATGCAGTGTTGTGCGTTTGTTATCAGTATGTCAGCTGTTGCCCCCGGTCCCTCTTGCAGCAAGTCCCATGAATAAAAGTATCCTGGTGCGCGTGAAACACACGAGTATGCTTGGATCATGGGACCTGCATCGGAGGTAACCGTCAGGCCCGTGTCGGTGCAAATGATACTCAGCCCCAGGCGACACATTAAATCTCTCCCCAACAGGTTCGTCGGACATTGGTCTGACAGAATGAATGAATGTTTAAGTTGTTTATCGCCATCTTGTACGGGGAGCGGGACCGTGAATTTTTCCGTAAAGGCTTGTCCACCCGCTCCAACCAATCGTACTCTGCGACCACTCAGTTTTGTTACATCTTTCCATTCCTTGGAGGACAATACCGAGTGTATTGCCCCTGAATCAACCAGGAATGTTGTGTCTTTACCATTTACAACTATGCTTGTCTGTGGGAGCTGATCAGGTCGCGTAAGGCTGGTGAGAACCATTACAAACAATCATTTGAATGTGGTGCTTGTGTTGCGTTTTGACCGCTGAGCCTACAATTTCGTGTGTTGGTTTGTGTTTGTGTTTATGGTGTTCTTCACCTCCTCCTTGGACCTGGTCTGCTCCCGCGTCCCGTCAATACGAATGCCCACCTCCACCTCTGCCCTCTCTTCCACCTTTGCCTCCTGGGTGATTTACTGTTACTTCACGGGGAGGTGCGTCCTGCCATTCGGCCCTTCCATAATTTTTGTTTTCTCTATGGGGACAGTCTTTCCACCCCAATGAATCCTCAGCGCCACAATTAAAACATTCCCAATATTGTGGTCCTTGCCCTTCGACGTCCCATTGGGACATTCTTTTCCCATTTGGCCGGTCACTCTTTTGTTGTTTGCTTCGAAGGTTGGGTCCATTCTTCAGGTCGTTCAGTTGGGCGAGGTGAAGCTTCTTGGTCACCTCTTTGTCTTTACTCCTGACGAGCCTATCTTTCTTCATGAAGAGGTCTTCTGCGTGGGTGGCGTGACTTAAAATCAAATCAAGTCTGGCGGTACGCCACCCAATGCAGTGTGTCTGTATGAATTGTGATATCTCGTTGGCCAACGCGTCCAGAAAAACGGCGGTGAGGTTCTCTTCGTACGGAGTCTGAGCTACTCGGTCGGTTGGTACAGGCATTCCACCATGGATCCTGAACACTTTTTCAACGCGATCCATCAGGTCAGCCACTTTCTCGCCTTCTTGTTGTTTGATTCGGCGAATGGCTGTCCAGTCCCTAACCATGGGGAACGCCTCCCTGGCCCGTTCAACAAGTCCTTCCACTAGCCGCCGGTATATAGATCCTTGGTCCCAGTCAAACATTATATCCGCTTCGTCCCTTCCCGGAATGTCGCCTTGAATACGACCCCACCGTAAGTTTAGTCTGAACATACAAAGTTGGCGCACTTCGCTGATGGATGCCTTGTGTTGTTGGACCAACTCAAGAAGGGATGTGGCGAAGGCCGCTCCCCCCATTGCAGCTGGGTCTGGTAGCCATTCCGCTATGTCCTTAATGTCACTGGGTCTCCATGCACGGAAAACGTATGCTGTACTGCCATCCTGGGGGTTCAGTACTTCGATCATTGGGAATTGGCCATTCTCCCCGTCCCCGTATTGAGTTGGGGAGAACGCCATTCTCCGGCTCCTTAATCGGTCGGCAACGGCTTCCCGCTTGGTCGGTGTGGTCGTCGCCGGCTGGAAAGATCGTTGTGGTTTCCCCTGGCTCTGAGCGGCTGGCCGATCTCCTGTTGCTCTGCTGGCAGGTATTTCCCCATCTTCTTTGAGGTCAGGATAGAGATTGTCCGATGATGCTGTGTCTTGGGGATATGGTGGAGGTGAAGGGGGATTCGCACGCGGTCCGCCGGTGCAGTCCAGGTCCGGGTCTACATCTCGGGTGACATTGAGGTTAAAAATCCCTACACTCTCTACACTCTCTGTCCCTAGCTGATTTTTTTTTCTATCCTGGCCCTCTCTTTCCCACAAATAAAATGCACACCAAAAAGGCTTGAAGCTTCTCTTTTTCATTTCAGATTCCAATAACTGTCTCTCTAACTCATTCAAGCGTTTTAAGCTAAAACTCCCATTTAAAGGAAAACCCAGTCTATGCCAGCATTTTAAACCCTCCAGAGCCGCTTCACCATGCTTCTCCAACATAACCTGCGCGGGCCCCGTTATCGCAGTTCTTCCCGATTTGTTACCCATGTTTAAGATCCGCACACACTATTAATTATTATTTACTTTTTATCAAATATCACCGTAACCTCCTTGTTACTTCACATATACATATATTTATTTAACACCGAATGTATGTCTATTATTACTATTCGTTTATATATATGACCATAATAGCGCTTAACGGGTTTCCCTTTGCCGTTTTGACAGAGTTCCTACTGCCCTTTCTGTTACATATACAATAGTACCTAACTGTATATCTAGGGATCCGGAGTACCTACCGGTCCAATAACAGAGCTTGAACGCGGCCTATCGTTCAAATATACGTTCAGTACCTAGAATCGTATATACCGTAATACCTAACGGATTTTCCAGTAGCTTAAACAAGTATTGTTATCTCACCTGCTCGAATTCTTTTTTCCTCTGGATACCGTACTGAAGAACCCCTATTCTATCCCCCACAGGCACCCTTTCCTTGACCCCATTAGCTGGTTACAGTCACCTGGAGGCAAGGTAGAGCTTTGGGACTCAGTACCTAGAGACCTGTATTGGAGCAATATTTCGTAGAATCTTCAGGTTAGATATCCCGGACGAGCCCCCAAATTGTCGTGGCAATTTCTTTGTCTACGGAGTTCCTACCGTTCCTATGTCAGATATTGCGTCTAAGACAGATGAGATAATGGTACAAACGACTCGCAATACTTGTGTACGATTATGGTCACATATATATTGTAAAGATTAATACAAAACAAAAACACTTGAAAACATGCATCAACAAATAATAACAACAGACATACAATATTAATCTGAGGCCTCAGATGGGAGTCCGCCCTGCGTCTATCAGAAGGCTCGCAGAGAGAAGTCCACCGAGGGGTTAGAGCTATTAGTTCTTATTCACTTCTGGTTGGGCTCTGTAGGGGAGCCGCCCCCTCAATCCACCAAAAGTCTTTGTTTTACCAGATGGTAATCTTTTGATTGAAGCTCTTCAAGGTGTCATAAATACAGGTTTGCCACCTTGCCTTATGACCCCTTTCATTACCTCCGCTGCCCGAGGGACACAGGAACAGGCCCATATAAAAGAGGTCAGATTGGGTTATATATACAAAAACAGTTACATCAAAGGAGAGGAAGAGGAACGGGCCGACAACTGGAGGCTATCACTCGGAACATCCAAGGTTCACACTTTGGTTGACCCTCTTTAAACTGAGCAGGCAGGAAAGATTTGCATCACAAGAACTAACAACAACAAGAATTCATACATAAAGAATATACAACACAATACAACAGAAACATTTTTATCACACTGATCACACACAGAATAGTAAACTAAAGTTAAGAAATACAAAATGTAACAACATGTAGATTTTCCATCACACCATCATATCGCACTTGGAACACGATCTGCCCCTTTACAGGAGATGGGCAGAAGAAAACAGGGGAGTGACATATTCAGCCACCGGTAACACAAGTGCTGATAAGAGACAACGAGAGCCTACTCCCACTAAAACTCTGAGGGATTTAAAAAAATTGTGCCCTAACCCTTTGAGTCCTGGTGGAGCCACTAGGCCTAGGACTGCACGGAGGAGCATAACAGAGGTAAGTCCATTTAAATTAGTTACAACAAATGTCATCATTCTCTCAGCACTCTGTTAACATCTCAGGATATCGTCATGGTTTACATATTGTTGTATCATGCATCATAATGCAAGTTGTATGTCATGTAGTCCTCCGACTTAACATCTATTACTGGAGTTGTTCATGCCACTGCAAATAGTTGTCATTACAAGTCTGTTTTAACTAAATACTCAATGTCAATGTAGTCGTCAACCTGTAGTTGCATCCCACTTAAAAAAAAGAAATGGCAAATGATGATTACTAATGTTGAAACATATTGCAGGGTCAGCATCAGATATACCGTCTCGAAAGGTTTCCAAGGTGTGTGTGGTCCTGAAGATGGTCTGATAATTAACCACATCAACAAAAAGAATTGGAAAGGAGCTGCCAAATAGAATCCGTGGCCACACAAGGAGATTCTGAAAACACATAAAACCATGCATCATCTTGAGCTCATTCAGCGCGAATGCACACTACTCTGCAGGCAAAAAGGAGGGGTTCATTGCTTTGGAGGTGCTCACCTGGGGACATGGCCTCTTTCTCTCATTTTCTGCATTAGAGGCAGATCTCCAACGCCTCTCTCCATTCTTGCTGTCTGTGTTCAACACTATTACCAACCAGTCCCAGCTCACCACCTGTGCTGCAGCTGCCATCGCCCTCAGAGGTAGACAGAACCGTTTGTCTGCAGTTGCCCACTATGTTAATAGCATCCTTTCATATGGTGGGGCAAAGAAGGCAGTGTTCAACAGGCTGTCCAAAATGTCAATCACCACCTCTAACAAAAGTGCAATAGGAAAACAAAAAGAATTAGCAAACACATGTGCGACTCGTCTCCTCCAGTTGAAGCAGCAAAATGAACGCTTCCTGCACATTGGAACAGTGTCGGGCATTACTCAGGATCAACCAGAGGACACAACGGATACTGAGATGGCACTAAACAACATCTACACCAGTCTGGAAGACCTACAGTTGTCAGGTGAGAAAACACACACACACACACACACACACACACACACACACACACACACACACACACACACACACACACACACACACACACACACACACACACACACACACACACACACACAATCTTATTCTCATATCCTGTCATCTATATTTAAAGAAAGATGTGTTGATAAATGTTTGTGTGAATGTTTGATATACCCACACAGAGGAAGTGATCAAAACTGGAGATGGCAGTGAAGGCACTGGAGATGACAGTGAAGCCACGGGAGATGGGGATTTTATGCCAACGACCCTTGCATTGCCAGACACAGAGCCACCACCTACATACTCCATTATATTTGATAACCTTGATTTCTTCCTCCGTGCTAGCCATCAATCCTCCCACCACAGTAACCAAAACATACACTGGGTTCACCACATTGCAGTGCAAGACCGGATCCCCACTCATCATATTACCAATGAAAAACCAGTTACTGACATACTGCAATATGACCTGTCCATGTCTCTCCCAGGATCAGAAACACAAAATTTTCTACGAAGAGAATTCATTGTCCTAGGGAGCAGAATGCTGTGTAGGTACTTGCCTACACACAAAAACATTTTCCGATGTTGTTGTGAATCACACATGCCACACCAATACTCAAGAGGAAATGGCACAGCGGTCCACTGATGTAAGTACTCCACCCCAATATCCCACTAATGTTTATTTAACATCAGTGCTGTTGTGTATGTTAACATATTATTTGTTTTTCACTGTAATTACTTTTTCTCAATCTAAAGTTCCCCTTGGGACTGTTATTCAAAGATGAGACTAAAACGGCAGACTTGGTGAATGTGCTTCGCCATATTCAGGATGAGTAAGTATTGAGCAAGGCCTCAATGTTACTGTGTTTGGAAATGACCTCATGTATAAACAAGTTATGTCATTGTGTCACTACTTGTGTCATATATGCAGGTATGTGCCCAAGGGTCCAGAAGGACTAACCGACTTGTTAGTTGGAGGTGACAGGCTGACTGAGGCAAACAGCCGAAACATTCAGTGGGCATTTGCAGATGCTAACACCAAAGAGGGAAGGATGGAAGGCATGGTATTCAAATTTGAGGACTGGCATGCTGTCAGAGTACTTTTTGAAGTGAGTAACCTTTCATAATCATACCAATCAAAGTGTTATCATTGGATATTTAAATATTCCCGTAACATAAACACCGCTGTGACAGTGTCGGGGACAAAAGTCACTAATATGTAATTAGTCACTAACAGTAATTATATATATATATTTTTTTATATTTACTTAGGTACACTACAAAATATTCTTCAAGGAGTCTGGAAAAGATCATGGCACACTTTGTGCGAATATGACAAAATTAAGGTACATATTTTTAATTTCTTATCTGTGATAACCTGACATTTCCTGTTATTCATTATGTTCATGGACACTTTGTTTAGGATCTCCAGCTTTTTGGCTTAAGTCATGAAATTATGTTTTGTACATGTCGATTTAATTGTTTAAAATACTTTCCACAGTTCCTGATGTCAGTCAGCATGGACATGTCTGGATACCTTCATGAATTACTGTTTCTTTTGTTGTGGGATGGGAAACACAGCCCTGCCATCATGAATTCAGGAGGGCTTTTTCCTGGGGAGGTTGGTTCAGTAGTTTTTTCTGCATGGTATGATTTTAATTTTGCATGGCATGTTCTTACTAATGTCTTTAGGTGTGTCTGCATGTGTTACTAACATCCTAAGGTGTGTGTGTGTGAGAGACACACAAACTAGATGGTTTAGAAAAATTCTAACGTGTGTGTGTGTGTGTGTGTGTGTGTGTGTGTGTGTGTGTGTGTGTGTGTGTGTGTGTGTGTGTGTGTGTGTGTGTGTGTGTGTGTGTGTGTGTGTGTGTATCGAGTGAGCACGCGCACAAGATGCCATTCAGCAAAATGATTTTGTGACTGAGTGTGTGAAAGAGTGAGTGACTGTAAGAGCAAGCAAGCGGACATGAAATGCGAGTCGGAGAAAGATTGACAGCGACATATAGCAAACACATGTCTGGCATACATCTGATTGCAAATGTTTTACAGGGTTGCAGCAATGCCAAGAGTGGTCCTCATGCAGATTACAATGCATACAAAGACTTTGTCATCAAGGACACAACTGCACTCTTTCTGGGCAGCTGCAATGGAGCACCTTGGGTTGCAGAATGCCACAGGTAATCGGGACCTTGACAAACATAAACATAACACAGTTACACTCCAAGTTAGTGTTCAGTCTAATTTGATTAAACTGTGTCTAACTCCTCCCTTAAGATGGAGAGAGTGGTTGTATGAACGTGACAGTTGACCTGTTAATGAAGGCAATCAGTATTTGTGTGTGAGAGGGTGCTGAATATAACCAGCACAAAATGTTTGAAATTGTTACAATTTGCATTATCTTCTCTCATACCAGAATACCCACAGTCCTTTGTCCCTGAAGGCATTAAAGATGGATCACAGGAAGAAAGGAGGACCTGGCTGCACGAGGTTACGTCCCAAGTGGTGGACAGATATGTCATGCTTAATGACATCTTTGAGGCTGCAGGAGCTGTAACTGAAGCAGCTGCCACACCAATTTTCAAGAATAAGTTTCCATGTCGCATGGAGGGGTGTCCAAACACATTCACTTACTTCAAGGCAAGATAAACGCACAAGAGGAAGAAACACAACCTTTTGCTGCCAACAGACTCCTCACCCAAAACAACCCCTCACACTCACTGTGACCACAAGGAAGAGCACACTGTCGCAAGACTTGGTTTCAGCTTCCTCCTGATGGACATTCTTGACGCGGTTAAGGAAGGTGATGGTGATCGGCTCATGCGCATTTACAAAGTCGCCCTTCTGTTCTATAAAGCATATGGAAACAGTCATTATGCATACAGCACATTCCTTCTCACCATACAAGTCAATGCCACGTTATCCCCGCGTATTGCACACAGTGTAACATGGAACAGATTCTGGAACAGCAGAGGGGGGAAGGGCAGAAATATACCACTTGACTTACACTTGGAACATTTGAATGGTTTTCTTAAATCATTCCTGAAGGGTCTCGGCCCTAACTTGACCGAGCAGTCAGCAGCGAGCAGTCAGCAGCGAGAAGTCAGCAAGTGTATTGGAGTACTGAAGGAGATGATGGAGCACACAGACACAGAACTTGAGGTGTCAGGGCAAACAGGTGCCCATCACGTCCAGCACGATGACGACATATTTGTTCTGGTAGGCATCATCAAGGAAGTTCAACTATTTAAGCACCAGCCAGGCAGGGAATTTGCTGCATTCCCTGGCTTCAAGAGAAACCTCTTGTCAAAGCTCAGTTCCAGAGAGCTGTGGAATTGGATGAGGGCCAAAATTAAAGAATGCCGTAAAGTACCAATTTAAACATCACAGTGTAGGATGGACACTGTACTGTACACTGACTGTAAAAAGTTCTTTTAATTTGTATATCTTAACAGCAATGGTATTTTAAAAAATTGTTATTCTGGTATTATTGTATGTTGTCTATATTAAAACTATGTTGATTGGCACTGAGGAAACTCATTGAGTAATTTCAACACAGAGCACAGTAGTAAAACTAAATATTTTTTATTATCAATGCAGAGTATTTACAATTATGAACAATGTTTTAGCAGTTAACATTATGTATGCCAATATTTACTCTGAGCTCTTCAGCAAAGAAAAAACAGATTCAGAGCTGCTACATGCTGATAGCATGTCTTCATGCTCCCCCTCCTCCCCATCAAAGTAGCCTGTGAAATCCATGTCTGGCATGAAGGTGTCATCAGCATGCTCAGCAGACTCACAGAACTCAAAGTCCCGAAATACCTCATACATTATGCGAAGAATTTCTTGCCCATGTTGTTTTTTGAACACAGGGAGATTATGCATGATGTATTTGAGATCGTACATTGCACTGCAATGTTCAACAACAGCATCAATCAGCTCAGAGCTAAAACCTGTGCCAGCTGTTGGCACTAGTGTACCAGTAGGGCGTTTTTCTGCAACCAGACTTTCCCTTGTATTTCTGCAACAAGATCTCTAATTAGCTTCTCTTTGTCTCTCTCCGAGGTAACTTTTCCTACATAGATGAGGATGAAGAAATTGTCTTGTAAACTCTTCGTAGTTGGGTAGTGGCACTGTACAAACCTGCAGAGTTACACTTAACAGAACAGAGTGACAGTATGTGCAACAATGATGTCAAGGTTCCACTCTTTTTGTGTAGTATTTTCCAAAAGTGAGAGTACAGTGCATGTCAAAAAGCAGCCATTTAATGCTTTGTTTTGATAAACTGTCCGTACTGCCTCATCCCGTCTGTGGGTGCGGTTTTTGTTTGCATAGACAACAGCAATGTGCCTTGTGTGCCATCTCTGCCAGCCCTGCCAACCTGCTGCAGCATGGCCTCTACATCATCCGGTAGCCCATACATGACGACATGAGACACATTTGGAAGAGTGTTCACACCCAACCTCCAAGAGGCAGTTGTGGGCTAACAACAACTCTGCAACTGTCCATCTCCAGAGAAGGGAGGAGAGCACTCTGCTTTTTGTTGTCAGGGAAGTTGTCTGGCTGTGAAACATTCCTATTATTAAGTTGTCACTTGTATGATGTTTCTCTCCAGCTACCCAGGGCATTCCTCTTCAAGTTCAGCCTTTAGGTTGGCAGAACACTCTCTCCCGAAACTACTCTTAATGTGTCCGGCAATTATATGATGATGACCGGTGACATGCTCAGGCCCTTCTCCTTGACTTCCCTGACAATCCAGTCCAAGACAGTCCAGGGAATCAGTGGCGACTTGTCTCTCAGGCCAAGCCGGGATGTTGGTCCTATTTGGGCTCAACAGTGGATTGTAGTGGCAAGAGTCCAAGTGCAGCTGTTTCTTTACTACCGCAATTGAGTGCAATTCTGCTGATGCGGTCAATGCCAACACTGGTGTAACTAAAACACATAAATGAATGAAAGGGTGTAATTATTATGTTGAAAAGAACATGAAATGAAACTATTTTTTCTCTGTGCATGTTGCCTACAAAAGATCAACTTGAAAGAGACATGGCAGCAATGTGAAATTCTATTTCAGGAAAATAGTCCGTTAAAATGTTATGTTGGAATGTTTTAAAGCAGATTGTTAATGGCTACTGGGCTGAATTTGACAAAGGGCACAGGGGGTTGGGGTTGACGAGTGGTAATAGGTGTTAGGGTGGGGTAGGTTATCAAGGGAGAAGAGGTAAGGTTGATTAGTGGTAATAGGTGTTAGGGTGGGGGAGGTTATCAAGGGAGAAGAGGTAAGGTTGACGAGTGGTAATAGGTGTTAGGGTGGGGGAGGTTATCAAGGGTGAAGAGGTAAGGTTGATGAGTGGTAATAGGTGTTAGGGTGGGGGAGGTTATCAAGGGAGAAGAGGTAAGGTTGACGAGTGGTAATAGGTGTTAGGGTGGGGGAGGTTATCAAGGGAGAAGAGGTAAGCACCCCAAAAACGTAAACCAGATATCAATTGTTAGATTACATAAGTGTTATTACTGAGACAATACCTGTTCAGTGACATGGTACACACAGGATAACTAGTATTGTTTCAATTACCTGGTTTGACGATAGCCAGAAGTTCCCCCAGCCTGGAGAAAGTCTCTCTGAATGCCGCCTGTCCTTTTGCAGCCCTTCCCCTGGTTGAGAAATATAGAAGCACAATATAATTTTACACAGCAGCATAACACAACTTTATTATAAAATCAGGGACATTAGTGCTCACTTAACTGACGCCAGATCACATGTTACTCTCCTTTGCAATTGAATCATTAGGGCTACATTTTTGCGAATTTACTTTCTATCACTTACCATTTATAGGTGAGATGCACCTTGTCGACCACGATGCCAAGTAGGTTGGTCCGGTACACTTCAGTGGAAAGCATGTCGAGCCATTTTCTACTTAGCCAGGACTCCGGACTGCCGAATAAAATCTGGTACTCGCCTCCTTTGACCAAGTCCCCTGCACACGAACTCAGCTGTGCCGCAGATAATCCGAGGTTGGTTGCCTCCTGGACCTGGTCCTCCATGAGGGCAACCAATGGCGATACGACCGCTATTATGGGCTTTTCGCTGAGCCCCATTACTTTTGCCACGAGCGGGGCTATTTGGTAAATTAAACCTTTTACCAAAGCCGGTAGGTTAGAATTGGCAAAACACGTCCTTCTTCTGAAGGAACTGTTCCAGGCAAGTTTTTGCTCTCTTTTTTCAATGAAAACTTGCCTTTAAAATCATCCCAAAACAGAAGGCGACCAGCGGCATCGAAAATCTTGATTCTCCTCGGTGGCTGCCCATTGTTGAGTGTGTCACACAACTGCTTGCTTCGCGTCGTTTATGTTTCGTCATCGCACGTCACCGGCAATTAGCGGTGCCAGGAGAGAATGGCCGTTTTCTGATTTGGGAGCCAAAGATTCTGGCAATCGAGCAGCGAAAAGTAGACCTGAGGTGTATCCAGCCCAAACTGCCAAGCGAATTCGAATTTCCGCGGAATGTCGGGCAGGGTTTCACCAGCCTATGTTTCTGTCCTATTGGAACATCGTTTGACTTACATTTTGTATTGCTATTATTATTATTACCATATTGGCTTATCTGGCGCACTCTGCTGGCCATTCTATTTCCCATATTACTTTGCATCGGTTCTCTGGCGCCATCTGGTGGCCGTTTTGTGCGTTGCTCCAGGATTTGAAATTCCACCGTCCCGCCCCCTTGTGGGGCTCTGATTGGCTTAGGTTCAAGCGGTGCTTTCCGATGTACCTTTCCACGTGTTTCCTGTTGTCACTGCTGTTCTGTTTCTGCGTACGTCCACATGTCTCCTGTCACCGCGGCTCGGTTTCTTTAAAAAGTGCTTGGACTATAACACGGTTTGAATTGTTACCCTGTACCTTATGAAGTCACCTATTGTGACGAAACGTTGTACCTACCAACAACGGATATTTATCCGTTTTAAATAAATCACGGAATTTATCGACATTTAGCATTTTTCGCATCCTTGCCTTGAACCTTCCATCATCGCTTTAATTTTTATTTTCAATTCTTACCGTGGAGGATGCCTGCCCCCGAACCGTCAGGACCAATGGACACTAGTGCAGCGCGGACGACGCCAGAACAGACCCCGGAACGTTCCAGAACTGGTTAGTCAACCTACCATGAGGCGTTCATACGCAGCAGTCGCAGACCCTTACGGTCGCGATTGGGACCCCCGTGACTCTTCTCCACGGTTGTGGAAGAACTATATACGTCCCACTAGGGGTTGTTCCCCTCACGGGCCAACCCCGATCTCCTCGCTTCCTCCCTCATGTCCTCGTACCTACCGGCCCGCGCTTTCACCGCGTCGTGATGAACGCCACAGAGGCCTAGCTCACGAACACGAGGCCTTCCGCCAGAACTCATATGACCGAGACTTACCTTTTTGCGCTTCACGACCCCAACGCCGTGCGCCTCCCCGTGCTGATCCCAGACCCCGGACCCGACCCCCGTCCCCCCAGACGTCCCCGGACCGCATGGGGCCACGGATGCTAGTGCTAGGCCTTCGCGCCTGTCATCCACACACGCTGCGCGTCGTGTTCCTGACGTTTCCACGATCAGACGACCCAGACTTCTCACTTAAAAATAGACTGGTCTTTGCGGCTATCAAGTCGTCCCACCATCTCGCCAACGCCACCGGTCCTGAGCCCCTCCCGATCATCGCCAGGCTCACCAAGGTCTTGTGGACGTCTATCCGCCCTGCGGCCCCCAATGCTGAGACCCTGGCGTGGATAGACGCCAACGCACCGGAGCTGGGGACACACCACGACCATGGTGCTGGCGGGACCATTACCAGGCCACGATCCTGAACAGGGTGAGTGCTCTCGCCGAACTCACGGACCCGTCGTGGCATCGTAACTTTGAGGTGGCGTCCTCCTGGGCCACCCGCCAGTACGGGCGCCACCTCCGTCCTGAGACCCTGGAGGACGTACGCTCGATGCTCCGTCGGGAGCTTGACGCCCCGGCTTCTTCCGGGCTCTCCGTTGACGGCGCCCGGCCTGCCTTCGGCCAGCCGCCTCTCTCCCCGTCTCCACCGGTCGGACCAGACCCCGGACCCCTGGACAGCGATGGACGTTTCGAGCGATCCCGCTCCGTCTCCTCCTCAACCTCCTCCCTGTCTATTCCCTTCTGCCCCACCCCCAGGTTCCCTACCTCCCCTCCCCTCCTCTCCTTCCGTCCGACCCTGCCTTCCCCCCCTCCTCCATCTCCTCGACCTTCCGCTGCAGGTTCGAGACCCCATCCGGCCGCACCGCTGTCACGGTGTAGGAAGACGCGAGCCACCACCCGGTCTCAACACCGGGCCCTCGCCACACTCGTCCGGACCTCTCCTCGGTCTCCCGGCACGACACCCGGCTTTTGGGTTTGCCCAGACTGCTCCTCGTCGTGGCGTCTCCGCTCTCCTCCTGGCGTCTCTTCAGTCTTCCGGCACGACACCCGGCTTTGGGTTTGCCCAGACTACTCCTCGTCGGGGCGTCTCCGCTCTCCCCAGGACGTCTCCTCAGTCTCCCGGCACGACACCCGGCTTTGGGTTTGCCCAGACTACTCCTCGTCGGGGCGTCTCCGCTCTCCCCAGGACGTCTCCTCAGTCTCCCGGCACGACACCCGGCCTTGGGTTTGCCCAGACTGCTCCTCGTCGTGACGTTTCCGCTCTCCTTCGGACGTCTCCTCGGTCTCCCGGCACGACACCCGGCCTTGGGTTTGCCCAGACTGCTCCTCGTCGTGACGTTTCCGCTCTCCTTCGGACGTCTCCTCGGTCTCCCGGCACGACACCCGGCTTTGGGTTTGCCCGGACTGCTCCTCATCATGACGTCTCCGCTTGGCCCCCCCTGCCGTCGCCACCACCACCCCCCTTGGCTCGGCCCACGTCAGACTCCCGCCCGAGAGTTCCTGGTCACGCCCACCCGGAGGCCCACACGTCGTGTTAGCACCGCACATAAGGTTTTAGGGTTGTAATGTGGGGGTGGGTCGGGGATCTCGGGGTTTGGATTGATGATGGCCCGTGCACTCGCCGTCGCCGCCTTCGGCGGCACCGGCTTTAATTCTTGACCTAACCCTAACCCCCCTAACCCTAACCCCTAACCCTAACCCTAACCCCTAACCCCTAACCCTAACCCTAACGCTTATAACTCGGGAACCGCGTAGGTGTCGTGTAGAGACTTGTAACCCAAGATGCATCAGGATGGTTTGTGAAGGGCGCGCTGGACCACGCCTGTCCTTGGACCCGAGTCTCTAACGTACCTGATACGGGTTTCCCCGAGATACAGAAAACCGGAACACAAAAAGTGACGTATCTTCCCGGAACGGACGCCGTCGATAGAGATTCGAGGGTGGTGCCGTTGGAAAGCCCACCAAGAGTAATGGGGGTAGATCTTGGTTTCAAGACTCTACGACCGTCCTATCAGAAGTTATGAGCAAAATGAAAAGAAGTAAGGGGGTTACTTCAGTGGTTTTCAACCCTAACCCTAACCCTAACCCCTAACCCTAACCCTAACCCTAACGCTTATAACTCGGGAACCGTAGGTCGTAGAGACTTGCAACCAAGATGCGTCAGATGGTTTGTGAGGGCGGCTGAGACACCGCCTGTCTTGGATCCGAGTCTCCTACGACATTAACGGTTCCCGAGATACAAGAAAAACGCCGAACACAAAAAATGACGTATCTCCGGAACCGCAAGCTCGATAGAGAGTCGAGGGTGGTGCCGTTGGAAGCGCCAATCAAGAGTAATGGGGGGGGTAGATCTTGGTTTCAAGACTCTACGACCTTCCTATCAGAAGTTGAAGAGCAAAATGAGAAGAAGTAAGGGGGTTACTTCAGTGGTTTTCATCCCTAACCCTAACCCTAACCCTTCCCTCCCTTTCAGAGGGCGAGCCTCCAGATTGATGCCTTTCCGGGGGCCACGTTCAGGCACGCCGGGGCCATCCTGGCCAAAACCACCATTTCCCCGCAGGTCCGCAGAAGGTCATCCTCCGCGTTTGGGCCTCTACACGACAGGACCACACAAGGCGGACGAGAGACCATCGTCAGGCCAACTTCAGAGACACCATGAGGTTGGCCCAAGCTGAGCTTCCCCGAGCCCTGATTCATGGTACCGGGAGATTAACTTTTTCTTAGATTTCTTCTCACAGGGAACAGGACAATTCTGAGGGGGCTCAACAAGTACATCATTAACCACTGTAATTTCATCCCCGCTTTGTCCAGAAACTGCTTTAACATTGATAGGGATGGCATCCACTGGTCCCATCCAACGGCCAAGCTGATCCTGGAGCACTGGATCCAGGCTTTAAATTAGTAGCCCCTGCGGATGACGTCACGCAAAAGGGGAGTAAAGACGCGTCATCAATTTATGCAAAAAAGTTTTCGTTGTCGACGGCGGCGCAGTTTTTTGGGTCCTCGACAAGGGGCCTTAATTTATCCCCACCAAGGGCAGCGGTGCTAGAAATAATGCGTGGATCAAATTTCGTTCAGACATTCAACACTATCAACAGGAGAGGGTTAAGTTGGCGGTCTATTTCGAGGGCGAAACCAGACTCGACGCAGCCACCCTTTACACCCAATCGCAGTGGGGTTCCACCTAAGGGCAGCCCTCCCGCCGGGAGGTTTCCCACTCTAGTGGACTCGGATGTCCTCTTTTTTCAAAACCAGTTCCGAATTGGCTGGGTAAAAGACAACCTCGGGCGCTGTAAGAATTCGACGCCTCTCTTCTCGCTTAAAAACAACAATTCGTGAATCGTATAAAACCCCCGCTGACAAGGGCAAGCGCAGTGGGTCCTCATGCGGATAGGGATCAATAATACTTGTGGGAGGGGATATAGACAGCTAAACAACGAGGCGTACTACTCCAAATTACCACAACCCATCTATCCGGACACCGCTCCTCTCTGTTAAGGGTAGCGAACAGTAGGACCCAAGCGCTGAGCACAGAGGTACTGAGACGAGGTGGAAGGGAAGATGGGTTTATTCGGATAGTCAGACAAGCAGGGATCAAGAACCAGCGGGGTAGTCAGACAGGCGGAGATCAGGAACCGGCAGGAGAGTCAGACAGGCGAGGATCAGGAACCAGAAGGAGAAGTCAGCCAGGCGAGGAATCAGGAACCAGAGAAGGAGAGTCAGCCAGGCGAGGGTCAGGAACCAGAAGGAGAGTCAGACAGGCGGAGGATCAGGAACCAGAAGGAGAGTCAGACAGGCGAGGATCCAAACGACAGGCGGGTAGTCAGGCAGCAGGCAGGGGTTCGGTGGGAAGGGGAGAACTAGAGAGGAGGAGAGGATGGTTACCAAGGGGGTCAGGCTAGAGACAGATATTCAAATAACGCTGGTAGGACCGATACTAACTATGTTGAGTAAACGACGAACTGGCGCCGGCTGATCGGAAGATCCCGGCTGAAGTAGGGGAACGGTGAATTGTAGATTGCAGCAGGTGGGTGGGGTGAGATGAGGACCAGCGACGCCAAGCAGCCACTAGATGGGGGTGTTGGACACCGAGTAGCCGGACGTGGCATATACAGTACCCCCCCTCTACGGACGCCTCCTGGCGGACGCCCACCAGAACCAGATGGGTGATCCCGGTGGAAGTTCCGAAATGAGGGAGGATCCAGGATAACTCTTCCTGCGGGACTGCCAGGAGCGGCTCTTTCCGGAACCGTATCCCTCCCCAATCAACGAGGTACTGGTAAATCCCCGGCCGCGGCGCCCGCACATCCAGGAGCCCGATGGACCGTCCACGCCGGGTGGTTTGTCAATGGACCCTGGGCGGAGGTGGAGGCGGGGAGGGAAGGGAGCAACCGGGCTAGTGGGAGACGGGCTTTGACCTGGGAGACATGGAAGGTCGGATTGCACCCCGAAGAAGATGGGGGAAGTTTAAGGCGAACGGGCACAGGGGGTTAATGAATCGTCTTTCGATCTCGAAGGGAACGCCGATGAAACGGGGAGAAAGCTTAAGCGGAACTCCTTCAAGGGAAGATCCTTTGCCTGAAGCCAAACTTTCTGTCCCGGGAGCGTACTTGGGGGGCAGGTGTACGACACCGATGCTATTGGGCCTGCAGCTGGAGCGGGAGGATGCCACGGGTCAGCGCAGCGCGAGACGCGTCCTCCACAAATGGCGCCGGCCACCTGCGCAGGTTGGTCCTGGGCGACGGATACGCAATCCAGCAAATTTCCGGCCCTCAATTCGGAAAAAGGGTGTGGCTGTATCCCAGTGAAGCATGAAAAGGGGAAAGTCCTGTGGAAGCGTTCACCAAGGTGTTTGTGGGCCATAATTCGATCCCAGGGGAGCTTGAAGAGTTCCAACAAGGGTGGGACTGAGCGTGGGTGACGCAGCGGAGAGAGCAGTCCTCCCATTCCCCCTGGTTGGCCTCGCCTCGGATTGTCCATTCGACCTGGGGGTGGGAATCCGGAGGACAGACTGGGTGTGGCCACTCCAAGGCTTTACAGAACGCGCCGCCAGACTTGGGGAGAGAGAACTGGGGGCCTCCTGTCGGAGAACAATGTCAGTGGGAATGCCATGGCAACCCGACACAACGTTTCTGACATGAAGGTCCGGCGGTCTCCTCCTTGAAGAGGGGAAGCTTTGGGGAGAAGCGATGAAGGTGCGGGGCGGCTGGAGAAACGGTCATCACTGTCAGGATGGTGGTGTTACCCTCAGACGTGGGTAGACCAGTGACGGAAGTCCCAGGGCGAATGTGTGACAACAAGGGCGGCTAGGGATGGGTAAAGGGCCGCAGAAGGCCAGAACGAGGGCGGGTCGAGGATCTTATTCCGGCGCAGACCGTACACGCAGAGATGAACGAGCGGACGTCCGCATCCATGTTGACCACCAGAACCGGGCGACGGAAGGAAGTTCCAAGGTACGAGTGGATGCCAGGGTGGCAGGTTACCGGGAGGAATGCGCCCAGGTCAGTAACCCTGGACCGTACCGAGTCAGGGAACGACAAGCCGGTTAGGGGGGAACCGGTTAAGGGGATCGGCTGCTGTTCCTGCGCCAGACGTCCGCCGACGGTCTCCCTCCCAAGGTGAGAGAGGCGATCAAGCACGTGGGGGGCAGGATGTTTTCGGGTTCAGAGCTAAGGGGTCCTCCGGGGAATGGCAGGCGGGAAAAGGGCATCCGGCTTAACATCGGGAGGCGGGGACAGGTAGGGAGGGGAGAAGTTGAAACCGGCCGAAGTAGAGGGCCCACGCTGGCCTGCCCGGGAGTTAGCCTCCTTGCGACTGAATGTAT
>OLKM01004873.1:0-19526 GCA_900291075.1 Melanogrammus aeglefinus | reverse complement strand
CGAATGTATTCTACTTCAAATGGTAGGGAATGGGCTAAAAAGCAATTGTTGGTATGCTTAGGAAACGTTTGCATTGAATTACCGGAGAAATATCAACATTTCTTGTTTTTATGCGTCCAAGAATGCTTTTCAGATTGATAACCCCATCACTTTTTGAAAAAGTAATTTGTCTTTTTTGCTAAAACGAATGTATTTCACTTCAAGGTGGTGAATGGCATAGAAAACAATTTGTATGACATTAGAACAAGTTTGAATACAGAATAACCAACATCTTGTTTTTATGCGTCAAATGCTTTTCTTTTGCTCAAAACGAATGTTTCCACTTACAAATGGTGAGACAATTTTGGTAGCTTGGAACACGTTTGCATTGAAATTACCAGATATCAACATTTCTATGTTTTTATGCGTCCAAAATGCATTCACGAGCGAACAGAAAACACCCTTTTTGACAAAGTCGTTTCTTTGCTACAAAATGCCATGAATTCATTCCAATTGTGGAGGTGGGCCATTAATAACCCTTGTGAGATTATAACACTTAATTAAACAAGAATATCAACATTTTTTTTTATGGTGCAAAATGCTTCAGAGCGAAAGAACACCTTTTTGATCAATGTTTGGTTTTTTTGCTGCAAAATGATAAATTCCACTTCCAAATGTGGTGAATCGCATAGAAAACAATTTTGGTATGATTAGGAACAAGTTTGCATTGAAATTAACAGAATACCAGACAATTCTTGTTTTATGCGTCAAAAATGCTTTCTTTTGCTCCAAAACGAATGTTTTTTCCACTTCCAAGTGGTGGATAATGGCATAAATATATTTGGCATGCTTGTAACCACGTTTGCATTGCAAATTATCAGAAATATCAACATTTCGTGTTTTTCCTGCGTCCAAAAAACTGCTTTTTCAGAAGCGAAGAACACCTTTTTGTCATATGTTTGTTTTTTGCTCAAAAATGAATGTAGGCCTATCACTTCCAATGGTGGGGCCCCTTGGCATGCTAACCCCTTGGTGAGATTAGTAAACACGTTTAACCTTGAAAATTAACAGAAATATCAAGCATTTCCTTTTTATATGCGTCCAAATTTTTTTTTCCCAGAAGCCCGAATAAGAAAAATCCCACCTTTTGAACCCCAAACCAAAATTGGTTTGTTTTTATATAAGAATGTTTTACCACTTCCAAATGGTGAATAGTGGCATAAAAAACTATTGGCAATGCTTAGTAAAACACGTCTTGCATTGAAATTAACAGAAATACTAAAGCATTTCTTGTCTTTAATGTATTCAAAAATGTTTTCAGAGCGATAGAATCACTTTTGACAAGTTGATTTTTTTTTACTCAAATCGATTGTATTCCACTTCCAATGGTGGAGAATTGCATTAAAACCAATTGGTATGATTAGGAAACACGTTTGCATTGAAATTACCAGAAATATCAACATTTCTTGTTTTTATGCGTTCAAAATGCTTTCTCAGATTGATAGAATCACTTTTTGAAAGACAATTTGTTTTTGCTCAAAACGAATCTATTTCACTTCAAATGGTGGTGAATGGCATAGGACACATTGGTATGATTAGGACAAGTTTGCCATTGAAATGAAATAGCAACAATTCTTGTTTTTATGCGTCCAAAATGCTTTTCTTTTGCTCAAAACGAATGTTTTCCACTTACAAATGGTGGAGAATGGCATTAAAAAACAATTTGGTATGCTTAGGAACACGTTTGCATTGAAATTACCAGAAATATCAACATTTCTTGTTTTTATGCTTCCAAAATGCTTTTCAGAGCGAAAGAACACCTTTTTGGCAAAAGTTGTTTTTTTTGCTCAAAATGAATGAATTCCACTTCCAAATGGTGTAGAGTGGCATATAAAAAAAAATTGGTATGCCTTTAGGAACACGTTGCAATTGGAATTACACAGAAATATCAACATTTCGTGGTTTTTCTGCTTCCAAGATGCCTTTGTCAGAGAGATAGAATCACTTTTTGACCAACATGTGTTTGTTTTTTTTTGCTCAAACGAATGTATTCTACTTTCAAATGGTTGGGAATGGCATACAAAGCAATTTGGTTATGCCTAGAAACGTTTGCATTGAAAATTACAGAAATATCAACTTTCTGTTTTATCGTCAAAATGCTTTTCAGATTGATAGAATCAACTTTTTGAAAAACAATGTTGTTTTTTTGCTCAAAACGAATGTAATTTATCACTACCCAATGGTGGTGAATGGCATAGAAACATTTTGTATGATTAGGAACAAGTTTGCATTGAAATTAACAGAAATACCAAACAATTTCTTGTTTTATGTATGCGTCCAAAAATGCTTTTCTTTTGCTCAAAACGAATGTTTTCACTTACAATGGTGGAGATGGCATTAAAAACATTTGGTATGCTTAGGAACAGTTTGCATGGAATTAACCAGAAATATCAACATTTCTTGTTTTTTATGCTTCCAAATGCTTTCAGAGCGAAAGAACACGCTTTTTTTTGGCAAAGTTGTGTTTTTTTGCTCAAAATGATGAATTCCACTCCAAATTGTGGAGAGTGGCATTTATAACCATTGGTGAGATTAGTAACACGTTTGCATTAAAATTAACAGAAATATCAACATTTCTTGTTTTTATGTGTGCAAAATGCTTTTCAGAGCGAAAGAACCCCTTTTTGGCAATTGTTTGTGTTTTTTGCTCAAAATGAATAAAATTTCCACTTCCAATGTGTGAGAGTGGCTTAAAGAAAAATTGGTATGCTTAGGAACACGTTTGCATTGAAATTAACAGAAATATCAACATTTCGTGTTTTTATGCGTCCAAAATGCTTTTCAGAGCGAAAGAACACCTTTTTGTCAAAGGTTTGTTTTTTTGCTCAAAACGAATGTATTCCAATTCCAAATGGTGGAGAATGGCATAAAAAACTATTTGGCATGCTTAGTAACACGTTTGCATTGAAATTAACAGAAATATCAACATTTCTTGTTTGTATGCGTGCAAAATGCTTTTCAGAGTGAAAGAACGCTTTTTTGACAAAAGCTGTGTTTTTTTTATCAAAATGATAAAATTCACTCCAAATGGTGAAGTGATTTATAAAGCGTTTTGCATTGAAATTAACAGAATATCACACATTTCTTGTTTTTATGCGTGCAAAATGCTTTTAAGAGCGAAAGAACACCTTTTTGACAAATGTTGTTTTTTTGGCTCAAAATGAATGAATTCCACTTCCAAATGGTGGAGAGTGGCATTATAACCATTTGGTGAGATTAGTATGGCGTTTGCATTGATATTAACAGAAATATCAACATTTCTTGTTTTTATGTGTGCAAAATGCTTTTCAGAGCGAAAGAACACCTTTTTGACAAATGTTTGTTTTTTTGCTCAAAATGAATAAATTCCACTTCCAAATGGTGGAGAGTGGCATTATAACCATTTGGTGAGATTAGTAGCACGTTTGCATTGAAATTAACAGAAATATCAACATTTCTTGTTTTTATGTGTGCAAATGCTTTTCAGAGCGAAAGAACACCTTTTTGACAAATGTTTGTTTTTTTGCTCAAAAATGAATAAATTCACATCCAAATGGTGTAAGAGTGGCATAAAAAAATTGGTATGCTTAGGAACACGTGCATTGATAACAGAATATCAACATTTTCGTGTTTCTATGCGTCCAAATGATGCTTTTTCAGAGCGAAAGAACACCTTTTTGTCAAATGTTTGTTTTTTGCTCAAAACGAACATGTAGGCTATTCACTCTCCAAATGGTGGAGATGGCATAAAAAACTATTTGGCATGCTTAGTAACACGTTGCATTGAAATTAACAGAAATATCACATTTTCGTGTTTTTATGCGTCCAAAATGCTTTTTCAGAGGATATAGTCCACTTTTTGTCAAACTGTTTTTCTTTTTTGCTCCAAACGAATTTATTCCACCTTCAAATGGTGAGAATGGCCTATCAACCATTTGGTGAATTAGTAACAACGTTTGCATTGAATTAAGAGAAATATCAACATTTCTTGTTTTTATGCTTCCAAAATGCTTTTCAGGAGGATAGAATCACTTTTTGACCAACAATGTTGTTTTTTTTTGCTCAAAACGAATGTATTCTACTTCCAAATGGTAGGGAATGGCATAAAAAGCAATTTGGTATGCTTAGGAACACGTTTGCATTGAAATTACCAGAAATATCAACATTTCTTGTTTTTATGCGTCCAAAATGCTTTTCAGATTGATAGAATCACTTTTTGAAAAAAAGGTTTTTTTTGCTCAAAATGAATGAATTCCACTTCCAAATGGTGTAGAGTGGCATAAAAAAAATTGGTATGCTTAGGAACACGTTTGCATTGAAATTAACAGAAATATCAACATTTCGTGTTTTTATGCTTCCAAAATGCTTTTCAGAGAGATAGAATCACTTTTTGACCAACAATGTTGTTTTTTTTTGCTCAAAACGAATGTATTCTACTTCCAAATGGTAGGGAATGGCATAAAAAGCAATTTGGTATGATTAGGAACAAGTTTGCATTGAAATTACCAGAAATATCAACATTTCTTGTTTTTATGCGTCCAAAATGCTTTTCAGATTGATAGAATCACTTTTTGAAAAACAATGTTGTTTTTTTTGCTCAAAACGAATGTATTTCACTTCCAAATGGTGGTGAATGGCATAGAAAACAATTTGGTATGATTAGGAACAAGTTTGCATTGAAATTAACAGAAATACCAACAATTCTTGTTTTTATGCGTCCAAAATGCTTTTCTTTTGCTCAAAACGAATGTTTTCCACTTCCAAATGGTGGATAATGGCATAAAAAACTATTTGGCATGCTTAGTAACACGTTTGCATTGAAATTAACAGAAATATCAACATTTCGTGTTTTTATGCGTCCAAAATGCTTTTCAGAGCGAAAGAACACCTTTTTGTCAAATGTTTGTTTTTTTGCTCAAAATGAACGTAGGCCTATTCCACTTCCAAATGGTGGAGAATGGCATTAAAAAACAATTTGGTGTGCTTAGGAACACGTTTGCATTGAAATTACCAGAAATATCAACATTTCTTGTTTTTATGCGTCCAAAATGCATTCAGAGGCGAAGAACACCTTTTTGACAAAAGTCGTTTCTAATGCTCAAAATGAATGATATATCCAATTCCAAATTGTGGAGTCGTGGCATTATAACATTCTGGTGAGATTAGTACACACTTTTGCATTAAATTAACAGAAAATAATCACATTTTTGTTTTTATGTGTGCAAAATGCTTTCAGAGCGAAAGAAACCTTTTTGACAATGTTTTTTTTTTGCTCAACAATGAAATAAATTCCACTTCCAAATGGTGGTGAATGCATAGAAAACAATTTGGTATGATTAGGAACAGTTTGCATTGAAATTAACAGAAATACAACAATTCTTGTTTTATGCGTCCAAAATCTTTTCTTTGCTCAAAACGAATGTTCCACTTCCAAATGGTGGATAATGGCATAAAAAAACTATCTTTGCATCTTTGTAACACGTTTGCATTGCAAATTAATCAAGAAATATCACATTTCGTAAGAAGAACACCTTTTGTCCAAATGTTTGTTTTTTTGCTCAAATGAATAATAGGCCTATTCACTTCCAAGGAGATTGACATGATAACCACTTGGTGAGAATTAGTACCGTTTACCTTGAAATTAACAGAATATCAACATTCTTGTTTATATGCGTTCCAAAATGCTTTTCAGAGCGATAGAATCACTTTTGCACCAACATGTTGTTTTTTTTGCTAAAAACGAACTTTTACCACTTCAAATGCGGTGGATAGTGGCCATAAAAAACATTTAGTATGCTTAGGAATAATTACCAGAAATACTCACATTTCTGTTTTATGCGTCCAAAATGCAATTTCAGACGAAAGAAACACTTTTGACAACGTTGTTTTTTTTCTCAAATAATAATTCCACTTCCAATGTGGAAGAGTGGCATTATAACCATTTGTGAGATTATACACGTTTGCATAAAAAATTACAGAAATATCAACATTTCTTGTTTTTATGTGGCAAAATGCTTTCAGAGCGAAAGAACACCTTTTCTGACAAATGTTTTTGTTTTTTGCTCAAATGAATAAATTCCAACTTCAAATGGTGTAGAGTCAATAAAAAAAAAATTGGTATGCTTAGGAACACGTTGCCCATTGAAATCCGAATATCAACATTTCGTGTTTTTATGCTTCCAAAATGCTTTTCAAGAGAGAATAGATCCTTTTTGACCAACAACTGTTGTTTTTTTTTGTCAAAACAATCGTATTCCTACTCCAATGGTAGGGAATGGCATAAAAAAGCAAATTTGTATGCCTAGGACACGTTTCATTGAATTACCAGAAATTCTCACATTTTTGTAAAACTTTTCAGATTGAATAGAATCACTTTTTGAAAAACATCGTGTTTTTTTTGCTCAAAAGAATGTATTTACCTTAAAAGAATCGGCATAGAAAAACCATTGGTTATGTATTAGGAAACCAGTTTGCAATTGAATTCACCAGTACGCAACATTCAATATAATTTATGGCGTCCAAAATGCTGTTTTTTGCTCCAAAAACGAATGTTTCCACTTACAAATGGTGGAGAAATGGCAAATTAAACAAACAATTTGTATGCTTAGGAACACGTTTGCATTGAAATTACCAGAAATATCAACATTTCTTGTTTTTATGCTTCCAAAATGCTTTTCAGAGCGAAAGAACACCTTTTTGGCAAAAGTTGTTTTTTTTGCTCAAAATGAATGAATTCCACTTCCAAATTGTGGAGAGTGGCATTATAACCATTTGGTGAGATTAGTAACACGTTTGCATTAAAATTAACAGAAATATCAACATTTCTTGTTTTTATGTGTGCAAAATGCTTTTCAGAGCGAAAGAACCCCTTTTTGACAAATGTTTGTTTTTTTGCTCAAAATGAATAAATTCCACTTCCAAATGGTGTAGAGTGGCTAAAAAAAAAATTGGTATGCTTAGGAACACGTTTGCATTGAAATTAACAGAAATATCAACATTTCGTGTTTTTATGCGTCCAAAATGCTTTTCAGAGCGAAAGAACACCTTTTTGTCAAGTTTGTTTTTTGGCTCAAAAACGAATGTAATTCCAATATCAAATGGTGGAGAATGGCATAAACTAATTGGCAGCTTAGTAACCCTTTGCATGGAACATTAACAGAAATACCCCCATTTCTTGTTTTTATGCGTCCAAAAATGCATTTCAGAGCGATAGAATCACTTTTTGAACAAACTTTGTTTTTTTGCCAAAACGAAATGTATTTCCAATTTCCAAATGGTGGGAATGGCATAGAAAACATTCTGGTATCGATTAGGAACAAGTTTGCCATTGAAATTAACGAATAACCAACAATTCCTTGTTTATGCGTCCAAATGCTTTCTTTTGCTCAAAAAACGATGTTTTCCACTTACAATGGGGAGAATGCATTAAAAAACAATTTAAGTATGCTTAGAACACATTTGCCATGAAATTACAGAACATAATCACATTTCTTGTTTTTTATGCTCAAATGCTTTCAGAAGCGAAGAACCTTTTGCAAAAGTTGTTTTTTTTGCTCAAAATGAATGAATCGCACTTCCAAATTGTGGAAGATGGCATTAATAATATAGTGAGATTGTAACACGTTTGTATTACATTCAACAGAAATATCAACATTTGTTTTTATATTGTGCGAAAATGCTTTTCAAGAGCGAAAGAAACCCTTTTTGACAAATGTTTGTTTTTGCTCAAAATGAATAAATTCCACTTCCATGGTGTAACTAAAAAATAGAGATAACTTAGGACACGAATGCATCTGAAATTAATCAGAAATACAACATTTCGTGTTTTATGCGTTCCAATGCATATATATAGAGAGACACCTAATTGTCAAAGGTTTGTTTTTTTGCAATATAAAACTGAAATTGATTCCCAATTCCCAAATGGTGAGAATGGCATAAAAACTATTTGGGCATGCTAGCTAACACGTTTGGCATTGAAATTAACAGAAATACAACATTTCTTTGTTTTTATGCGTCCAAAAGCATTTCAGAGCGAATCACGTCACTTTTTGACAAACTTGTTTTCTTGTTGTTTTTTTTAATAAAAGCGAAATGTCTTCCACTTGCAAATGGTGGAGAATGGCAATAGAAATAAGAGATATAAGCTTAGGAACACGTTATAATATAGATACGAGAATATAACATTTCTTGTCTTTATGCATCCAAAATGCTTTTCAGAGCGAAAGAACACCTTTTTGACAAATGTTTGTTTTTTTTGCTCAAAATGAATAAATTCCACTTCCAAATGGTGTAGAGTGGCATAAAAAAAAATTGGTATGCTTAGGAACACGTTTGCTTGAAATTACAGAAATAAAACATTTCGGTTTTATGCTTCCAAAAATGCTTTTTCAAGACAGAAGAATATATTATCATGACCACAATATTGTGTTTTTTGCTAAACGAATGTATTTCTACTTCCAAATGGTAGGGAATGGCAAAAAAAGCAATTTGGTATCTTAGGACACCCACGTTTCATTGAAATTACCAAAATATCCACCATTTCATAAAGACTTACTACACATATACCCAGACAGACCATAGCTTTCAGAATTGATACATAGACAAACAATGTGTTTTTTTGCTAAAACGAATTAATTTCACTTCCAAATGGATAGCATAGAAAACAATTTGGTATGATTAGGAACAAGTTTGCATTGAAATTAACAGAAATACCAACAATTCTTGTTTTTATGCGTCCAAAATGCTGTTCTTTTGCTCAAAACGAATGTTTTCCACTTACAAATGGTGGAGAATGGCATTAAAAAACAATTTGGTATGCTTAGGAACACGTTTGCATTGAAATTACCAGAAATATCAACATTTCTTGTTTTTATGCTTCCAAAATGCTTTTCAGAGCGAAAGAACACCTTTTTTGACAAATGTTGTTTTTTTGGATCAAAATGGAATGAATCCACTTCAAATGTGGAGAAGTGCTTATACAAGGTGAGATTTAGCTATGCGTTGCATTGATATTAACAGAATAAATTAACATTTTTGTTTTTATAGAAATGCTTTTCAGAGCGAAAGAAACACCTTTTTGACAAATGTTTGTTTTTTTGCTCAAAATGAAATAATTCCCACTTCCAAATTGTGGAGAAGTGGCATTATAAAAATGTGAGATTAGTAGCACGTTTGCTGAAATTAACAGAAATATCAACATTTATAGAATAATATAGTGTGCAAAATGCTTTTCCCAGAAGCGAAAGAAACACCTTTTGACAAATGTTTCGTTTTTTCTGCTCAAATGAATACATTCCACTTCCAATGGTGTAGAGTGGCATAAAAAAATTGGTAGCATTTTTTTTTTTTTTTTTTTTTTTTTTTTTTTTTTTTTTTTTTTTTTTTTTTTTTTTTTTTTTAATATAATTATATTTTTTAAAGAGGAGGGGAACACGTTTGCCATTGAATTAACAGAAAATATCAACAATTTCGTGTTTCTAATGCGTCCAAAATGCTTTTTCAGAGCGAAAGAACACCTTTTTGTCAAACTGTTGATTTTTTTTGCTCAAACACGAATGTGCCTATTCCCAACCTTCCAAATCGTGAGAATGGCATAAAAACTATTATGGCAATCTTAAGTAACAACGTTTGATGTTAACAGAAAATATCACATTCTACGTGTTTTTTATGCGTCCAACATCGCCGTTCAGAGGCGATATAGTCACTTTTTGTCAAAACTCGTTTTCTTTTTTGCTCAACGAATGTATTCCACGTCCAAATGGTAGGAGAATGGCATAAAAAGCAATTTGTGTATGCTTAGTAACACGTTTTGCATTGTAAATTAAGCAGAAATATCAACAATTTCTTGTTTTTATGCGTTCCAAAATGCTTTTCAGATGATAGAAACACTTTTTGACCAACTAATGTTGTTTTTTTTTGCTCAAAACGAATGTATTTCTACTTCAAATGGTAGGGAATGGCATAAAAAACAATTTGGTATGATTAGGACACGTTTGCATTGAATTACCAGAATACCAACAATTTCTGTTTTATGCGTCCAAAATGCTTTTTCAGATTGATAGAATCTTTTGAAAAACGATGTTGTTTTTTTTGCTCAAAACGAATGTATTTCACTTCCAAATGGTGGTGAATGGCATAGAAAACAATTTGGTATGATTAGGAACAAGTTTGCATTGAAATTAACAGAAATATCAACATTTCTTGTTTTTATGCTTCCAAAATGCTTTTCAGAGCGATAGAATCACTTTTTGACCAGCAATGTTGTTGTTTTTTGTTCAAAACGAATGTATTCCACTTCCAAATGGTGGGGAATGGCATAAAAAGCAATTTGGTATGCTTAGGAACACGTTTGCATTGAAATTACCAGAAATATCAACATTTCTTGTTTTTATGCCTCCAAAATGCTTTTCAGATTGATAGAATCACTTGTTGAAAAACGATGTTGTTTTTTTTTGCTCAAAACGAATGTATTCCACTTCCAAATGGTGGTGAATGGCATAGAAAACAATTTGGTATGATTAGGAACAAGTTTGCATTGAAATTAACAGAAATACCAACAATTCTTGTTTTTATGCGTCCAAAATGCTTTTCTTTTGCTCAAAACGAATGTTTTCCACTTACAAATGGTGGATAATGGCATAAAAAACTATTTGGCATGCTTAGTAACACGTTTGCATTGAAATTAACAGAAATATCAACATTTCGTGTTTTTATGCGTCCAAAATGCTTTTCAGAGCGAAAGAACACCTTTTTGTCAAATGTTTGTTTTTTTGCTCAAAATGAATGTAGGCCTATTCCACTTCCAAATGGTGGAGAATGGCATTAAAAAACAATTTGGTATGCTTAGGAACACGTTTGCATTGAAATTACCAGAAATATCAACATTTCTTGTTTTTATGTGTCCAAAATGCATTTCAGAGCGAAAGAACACCTTTTTGACAAAAGTCGTTTCTTTGCTCAAAATGAATGGATTCTAATATCCAAATTGTGGATAGTGGCATTATAACCATTTGGTGAGACTTAGTTAACACTTTTGCATTGAAAATTAACAGAAATATCAACATTTCTTGTTTTTATGTGTGCAAAATGCTTTCAGAGCGAAAGAACACCCTTTTTGACAATGTTTGTTTTTTCTCAAATGAATAATTCCCTTCCAAATGGTGGTGAATGGCATAAAAAACAATTTGGTATGATAGGAACAGTTTGCATTGAAATTAACAGAATATACCAACAATTCTGTTTTATGCGTCCAAAATGCTTTTCTGTTGCTCAAACAATTTTTCACTTCCAAATGTGTGTTTATTGTGCATAAAAAACTATTTAGCATGCTTTTGGTAACACGTTGCATTGAAAATTATCAGGAATATCGAACATCTGGTGTTTTTATGCGTCAAAATGCTTTCAGAGCGAAGAACACCTTTTTGTCCAAATGTTGGTTTTTTTGCTCAAAAATGAAATGTAGGCCTATATCCCACTTCCAATGGTGGAGATTGGCATTAAAAACCACTTGTGAGATTAGGAACACGTTACCTTGAAATTAACAAGAATATCAACAGTTTCTTGTTTTTATTGCGTCCAAAATGCTTTTCAGAAGCGATAGAATCCACCTTTTTGACCAACAATGTTTTTTTTTTGCTATCAAACGAATGTTTACCACTTCCAAATGGTGGATAGTGGCATAAAAAACTATTTGGCATGCTTAGTAACACGTTTGCATTGAAATTAACAGAAATACTAACATTTCTTGTCTTTATGTATCCAAAATGCTTTTCAGAGCGATAGAATCACTTTTTGACAAGTTGATTTTTTTTTGCTCAAAACGATTGTATTCCACTTCCAAATGGTGGAGAATGGCATTAAAAAACAATTTGGTATGCTTAGGAACACGTTTGCAATGAAATTACCAGAAATATCAACATTTCTTGTTTTTATGCGTCCAAAATGCATTTCAGAGCGAAAGAACACCTTTTTGACAAAAGTTGTTTTTTTTCCTCAAAATGAATGAATTTCACTTCCAATTGTGAGAGTGCATTTATAACCATTTGGTGAGATTAGTAACACGTTTGCATTAAAATTAACAGAAATATCAACATTTCGTGTTTTTATGCGTCCAAAATGCTTTCAGAGCGAAAGAACACCTTTTTGTCAAATGTTTGTTTTTTTGCTCAAAATGAATGTAGGCCTATTCCACTTCCAAATGGTGGAGATTGGCATGATAACCACTTGGTGAGATTAGTAACACGTTTACCTTGAAATTAACAGAAATATCAACATTTCTTGTTTATATGCGTCCAAAAGTTCTTTCAGAGCGATAGAAACACTTTTTGACCAACAATGTTTGTTTTTTGCTCAAAAACGAATGTTTACCACTTCCAAAATGGTGGATAGTGGCATTATAACAATATTTGGCATGTTAGTAACACGTTTGCATTGAAATTAACAGAAATAATTAACCATTTCTTGTCTTTATGTAATCCAAAAAATGCTTTTCAGAGCAATGAATCACTTTTTGACAAGTGGTTGTTTTTTTTGCTCAAAACGATTGTATTCCACTCTCAAATGGTGAGAGATGGCATTAAAAAACAATTTTGTATGCTTAGGAACACGTTTGCATATGAAATTAACCAGAAATATCACATTGTCTTGTTTTTATGCGTCCAAAATTGCATTTCAGAGCGAAAGAAACACTTTTTTGACAAAAGAGTTTTGTTTTTTTTCAAATAGAATGAATTACACTACCAATTGTGGAGAAGTGGCATTATAACCATTTGGTGAGATTAGTAACACGTTTGCATTAAAATTAACAGAAATATCAACATTTCTTGTTTTTATGTGTGCAAAATGCTTTCAGAGCGAAAGAACACCTTTTTGACAAATGTTTGTTTTTTTGCTCAAAATGAATAAATTCCACTTCCAAATGGTGGAGAATGGCATTAAAAAACAATTTGGTATGCTTAGGAACACGTTTGCATTGAAATTACCAGAAATATCAACATTTCTTGTTTTTATGCGTCCAAAATGCTTTTCAGATTGATAGAATCACTTTTTGAAAAACAATGTTGTTTTTTTTGCTCAAAACGAATGTATTTCACTTCCAAATGGTGGTGAATGGCATAGAAAACAATTTGGTATGATTAGGAACAAGTTTGCATTGAAATTAACAGAAATACCAACAATTCTTGTTTTTATGCGTCCAAAATGCTTTTCTTTTGCTCAAAACGAATGTTTTCCACTTACAAATGGTGGAGAATGGCATTAAAAAACAATTTGGTATGCTTAGGAACACGTTTGCATTGAAATTACCAGAAATATCAACATTTCTTGTTTTTATGCTTCCAAAATGCTTTTCAGAGCGAAAGAACACCTTTTTGACAAAAGTTGTTTTTTTTGCTCAAAATGAATGAATTCCACTTCCAAATTGTGGAGAGTGGCATTATAACCATTTGGTGAGATTAGTAACACGTTTGCATTAAAATTAACAGAAATATCAACATTTCTTGTTTTTATGTGTGCAAAATGCTTTTCAGAGCGAAAGAACCCCTTTTTGACAAATGTTTGTTTTTTTGCTCTAAAAATGAAAATTAGACCTATATCCACTTCCAAATGGGTGAGAGTGGCTAAAAAAAACATTGGTATGCTTAGATAACCACGTTTGCATTGAAATTAACAGAAATATACAATTTCGTGTTTTTATGCGTCCAAAATGCTTTTTCAGAGCGATATTAGTCAAGAGCACACGTATATTGGTCACATTTTTGTCAAAACTGTTTTTTTTTTGCTCAAAAACGAATGTATTCCAATTCCAAATGGTGGAGAATGGCATAAAAAACTATTTGGCATGCTTAGTAACACGTTTGCATTGAAATTAACAGAAATACCAACATTTCTTGTTTTTATGCGTCCAAAATGCATTTCAGAGCGATAGAATCACTTTTTGACAAACTTTGTTTTTTTTGTTTTTTTTTTTAATAAAAGCGAATGTATTCCACTTGCAAATGGTGGAGAATGGCATAGAAAACAATTTGGTATGCTTAGGAACACGTTTGCATTGAAATTAACAGAAATACTAACATTTCTTGTCTTTATGCATCCAAAATGCTTTTCAGAGCGAAAGAACACCTTTTTGACAAATGTTTGTTTTTTTTGCTCAAAATGAATAAATTCCACTTCCAAATGGTGTAGAGTGGCATAAAAAAAAAATTGGTATGCTTAGGAACACGTTTGCATTGAAATTAACAGAAATATCAACATTTCGTGTTTTTATGCTTCCAAAATGCTTTTCAGAGAGATAGAATCACTTTTTGACCAACAATGTTGTTTTTTTTTGCTCAAAACGAATGTATTCTACTTCCAAATGGTAGGGAATGGCATAAAAAGCAATTTGGTATGCTTAGGAACACGTTTGCATTGAAATTACCAGAAATATCAACATTTCTGTTTTTGTTTATGAGTCCAAAATCTTTTCAGATTGATAGAATCACTTTTTGAGAAAAACAATTGTTGTTTTTTTGCTCAAAAACGAATGTATTTCACTTCCAAATGGTGGTGAATTGGCATAGAAACACTATTTGTATGATAGGAACAAGTTTGCATTGAAATTAACAGAAATACCAACAATTCTGTTTTTATGCGTCCAAAATGCTTTTCTTTTGCTCAAACGAATGTTTTTCCACTTACAAAATGGTGGGATAATGCATAAAAATCCATTTGGCTATGCTTAGGAACACGTTTGCATTGAAATTACCAGAAATATCAACATTTCTTGTTTTATGCGTCCAAAATGCTTTTTCAGAGCGAAAGAACACCTTTTTGGCAAAAGTTGTGTTTTTTTGCTCAAAAATGAACGTAGATTCACTTTCCATATTGTGGAGAGGTGGCATTATAACCATTGTTGAGATTAAGTAACAACGTTTGCATTAAAATTAACAGAAATATATCAACATTTCTTGTTTTTATATGTGTGGAAAATGCTTTTCCAGAGCGAGAGAACCCCTTTTTTGACAATGTTTGTTTTTTTGCTCAAATGAGATAAATTCCGACTTCCAAATGGTGGAGAGTGGCTTAAAAAAATTTTGTTGCTTAGGAACACGTTTGCATTGAAATTAACAGAAATATCAACATTTCGTGTTTTATGCGTCACAAAATGCTTCTTCAGGAGCGAAAAGAACACCTTTTTGTCAAATGTTTTTTTTTGCTCAAAACGAATTATTCAACTTTCCGACTCCCAATTGGTGGGTGAATGCATAGAAAATCAATTTTTGGTATGTTGGAACAAGTTTCATCTGACAATTAACAAGGAAATACCGATACATTCTTGTTATTTTATTGGTATCTGCGTCCAAAATGCTTGGCTTTTGCTCAAAACGAATGTTTTCCCACTTGCCAAATGTGGATAATGGCCATAAGAAAACTATTTAGGCATGCTTCAGTGATAACAGTAATTTGCATTTGAAAATTATCAGAACAGTAATCAAACATTTCGTTTTTATGCGTCCAAATGGCGTTTTCAGAGCGTAAAGGCACCCTTTTTGTCAAATGTCTTCAGATTTTTTCTGCTCAAAGATGAATATAGGCCTATTCCACTTCCAAATGGTGGAGATTGACATGATAGACCACTTCGGTTGAGATTAGTAACACGTTTACCTTGATCCATTAACATAGGAAATATCAACATTTCTGTTTTATATGCGGTCCAAATGCTTTCAGAGTCTGACTAGAGATCACTGTTTGACCAACAATGTTGTTTTTTTTGCTAAGAACGAATGTTTCCACTTCAAATGAATGCGATAAAGTGGCATAAAAAGACAATTTGGCTCCATGCTTAGAACACGTTCATGCAACTGCGCAAAATTTACCAGAATATCAACTATTTGCTTGTTTTATGCGTCCAAAATGCATTTCGAGCGAAAGAACACCTTTTGACAAACCAGTTGTTTTTTTCTCCTCAAACCATGAGATGAATTCCACTTTCTCAAAAATTAGGGGTAGGCTAGTGGCATTATGAAACCGAAATTTGGTGAGAATTAAGTTAACACGTTGGCATTAAAATTAACCAAAGATCAAAACATTTCTGTTTTTATGTGTGCAAATGCTTGTTCAGAGCTGATAAAAGAACACCCTTTTTGACAAATGTTTGTTTTTTGCCTCAAATATGATAATAAAGTTCCACGTTCCAAATGTGTAGCCATGGCATAAAAAAAAAAATTGGTATGCTTGGAACACTGTTGTGGCATTGAAATAAGCAGAAATTCCACCACCCACTTTCGTGTTTTATGACTTCCCAAAATATGCTTTCAGGAGATGAATAGAATCACTTTTGACCAACAATGTTGTCTTTGGTGTTTGCTCAAACGAAGTATTCTTACTTCTCAAGAATGGTAGCGGACATGCTAATAAAAAGCAATTGGTAATGGCCCTAAAGGGAACACTGTTTTGCATTGAAATTTACCAGAATGATCAACATTTTTCTTGTTTTTAGTGCGTGCCAAAATGCATTTCAGATTGATAGAATCACTTGTGTTGAAAAACATATGTTGTTTTTTTTGCTCGCTCAAAAAACGAATCGTGTATTCACTTCAATGTGGTGAATGGCCATAGAAAACAATTTGTATGGATTAGGAACAAGTTTGCATGAAATTAACAGTAAATACCAACAATTCTTTGTTTTATGCGTCCTATACCAATGCTGTTACTTTTGTTGCTGCAAAAGAAGTGTTTTCCATTACAATTGGAGAATGGCATTAAACAAACTACTTGGTATGCCTTAGGAACACGCTTTCGCCATTGAAAATGACCGCAGAAATATCATAACTTTCTTGTTTTTATGGCATTCCAACCAATGCTCTTGTTCAGAGCGATAAGAGAGACCTTTTTGGCAAAAGGTGTTTTTTTTGCTTCAAATATGAAGTTATATGGAATCTCCACTTCCCAAATTGTGCAGAGAGTGGCATTATAACATTTGTGAGATTGAGTCCTCAACACTTGTTTGACTCATTTAAAATTTAACAGAAATATCAACATTTTCTGTTTTTTAGTGTAGATCCCTTCATAGACGGATCTTGTGTGCCGAGACCCTTTTCATAGCGACCTGAAAAGAACCCCATATTCTTTGACAACTGATTTGTGTGTTTTTTGCTCAAAATGAATAATTCCACTTCCAAATGTTCTGAAATGTTAGAGTTGGCTAAAAAAAAGATGGTCTTGCGTGAGGACACGTCTTTGCGCATTGAAATTACAGAAATACAACATATAAATGCGTGTTTTTTATTTGATAAGGGCGTCTCCTCCAATAATGCTTTTCACGGAGCGAAAGGAACCTACCTTCTTTGTCAAGGTTTGGTTCTTTTTGCCTCAAAACGAATGTGTATTCCAATTCAAATGGTGGCGTGCTGAGAATGTGACATAAAAACTATTTGGCCACTTGCTTAGTAACCACGTTTTGCTTGAAAATTAACCCCGTGACCTAATACCAACATTCGTGTTTGTATGCGGTCCAAAATGCATTTCAGAGCGATAGAATCACTTCTCTTGCGAACTTGTGTTTTTTTTGCTTTCAAAACGAATGTATTTCCCCAATTCCAAATTGGTGTTGTTGAATGCATAGAAACAATTTTTGTATTGATTAGGAACAAGTATATAGCTGTGAAATTAAACAGAGGAATACCAACAAAAAATCTATGGTTAAAATTTTTATGCAAGTCGAAAAATGCTTTCTTTTGTTCAAAACGAAATGTTTTTCCACTACCAGAATGGTGACCGAGAATGGCATTAAAAAACAATTCTGGTATGGCTTAGAACACGATTTGCATTGAAATTTACAAGAAAATGATCAACATTTTCTTGTTTTTTATGCTTCCAAAATTGCTTTTCAGAGCGAAGAACACCTTTTGGCAAAAAGTTGTTTTTTTTGCCTCAAAAGATGAATGAATTCCCAGCTTCCAAATGTGATGATGTGCATTTATTTAACCATTTGTTAATTTCGTAACACGTTTATTAAAATTAACCAGAAATAATCAACAAGTTTCTTGTTTTTATGGTCGTGCGAAATGCTTTTCAGAGCGAAAAGAACCCCTTTTTGACAAAATGTTTCTTTTTTGCTCAAAATGAAATAAATTTCCACTCCAATGGTGATTAGCGGGTGGGCTAAAAAAAAAAATTTGGTGAATGCATTTTAAGGAACGAAAACGTTGCATGTGCAATTGAAATTAACAGAAATATGCAAATTTTCAGTGATTTTTTATTGCTGTCTCGAAATGCTTTCAGAGGCGAAAGAACACTTTTGGATCAAAAGGCTTTTGTTTTTTTGCTCAAAACGAATATGGTTATTTCGCAATTCCAAATCGGGAGGAATGTGGCCATTAACAAGAGACTAGTGGTGCTATGCTTCATCCAAGTAACACGTTAGCATTGAATATTAACACCGACAATACCACCCATTTCTTGGTTTGTTCTAATTGCGTCCTAAATATTGCATTTCAAGACCGACTAGAACACTTTTTGGACCAAACTTTGTTCTTCCTGTGTTTTTGTTTTTTAATACAAGCGAATGATTCCAACTTCGAAGATTGGTGCTTAGAGCCAATTGCATACGAAAACAACTTTGTTATTGCTTAGGAAACACGTTTGCATTGAACATCCTAACAAAATTACTTACCACATGTGTTTTTCTTTATCGCATCCTTAAATGCTTTTCAGAAGCGAAAGAACCCTGTTTTGCACAAATATTTCGGGTTTTTTTTGCTTGCAAAATCGAATAAATTCCACTTTCGCATGGGTAGGGAGTGGCAGATAAAAAAAAATTGGTTATCTTAGGAACACGTTTGCATTGAAATTAACGAAATATCAACTTTCGTGTTTTATGCTTCAAAATTGCTTTTTCAGGAGAGAGTAGAATTCACGTTGATTGATAGCCAACAAGATGTGTTTTTGCTCAAAACGAATTATTCTACTTTCCAAATGGTACGGGAATGGCATAAAAAGCGCCAATTTGGTATTCTTAAGGAACACTCGTTTGCATTGAATATTACCAGAAAATATCACAATTTCTTGTCTCGTCGATCGCGGCCAAAATGCTTTTCAGATTGATAGAATCAGCTTTTGAAGAAACGAATGTTTTTTTTTTTGGCTCAAAACGAATGTAGTTTCATTCCAAATGGTGGTGAATGCTAGGAAAACAATTTGTCTATGATGGAGAACAAGTTTGCATTGAAATTAACCAGAAATACCAACAATTCTTGTTTCTTATGCGTCCAAGTAATGCTGGTTTCTTTTGCTCAAAAGCGCAAGTGCTTCTCCACTCCTAGCAAATGGTGAGAAGACATGCCAATTTAAAAAAACAAGGTTTTGTATGCTTTAGGAACACGTTTGCATGAAATTTACAGAGAATATCCAGGAACAGTTCTTGTTTTTTATGCCTTCCAAAATGCTTTTCAGAGCGAAATAACACTTTTTGACAAATGATGGAGTTTTTTGGTCAAAATGAATGAATTCCACTTCACAAATGGTGGAGA
>OLKM01004872.1:0-19527 GCA_900291075.1 Melanogrammus aeglefinus | reverse complement strand
CACATTTATACTAAACTGTCATTTATTTACATGATTTAAAAATTGCCCTCTGTCTCTGTCTATGTCTCCCTCTCCCCCTCTCCCTCCCTCTCTCTTTCTCTCCCCCCTCTCTCTCTGTCTGTCTCTCCCTCCCTCTCTCTCTCTCTCTGTCTCTGTCTCTGTCTCTCTCTCTCTTTCTCCGTCTCTCTCCCTCTCTCTCTCTGTCTCTCTGTCTCTTTCCCTCTCTCTCTCTCTCTCTCTCTCTCTCTCTCTAGACGGTGTGATGAGATCTGGTCAAACAAGAAGCACAGAGGACCTGTTTGCTATTATACACAGGTACACACACACACACACACACACACACACACACACACACACACACACACACACACACACACACACCTCTGATTTTCCTTACTCTATCCTCTTCGTCTGAAACAGTGCATTCTGGGAGAGCAGGGCCTGATTGGTCTACAGGTAAAATGATAATGTGGCGAGTACAAATGTTGCAGTAGTGTAGCAGCAGTGTGGCTCGTAGTATTAGCAGTGTAGCTAGTAGTATTAACAGTATGTCTAAGGGTGCTAGCAGTGTGTCCAGTGGTCTTAGCAGTGTGGCTAGTAGTCTTAGCAGTGTGGCTAAGGGTGTTGGCAGTGTGGCTAGTAGTATTAGCAGTGTGGCTAAGGGTGTTAGCAGTGTGGCTAAAGGTGTTAGCACTGTGGCTAGTGGTCTTAGCAGTATGGCTTGTGGTGTTAGCAGTGCGGCTAGCAGTCTTAGTATTTTGGCTAGTCGAGTTAGCATTGTGGCTAGTGGTGTTAGCATTGAGGCTAGTGGTGTTAGCAGCATGGCTAGTGTTGTTAGCATTGTGGCTGGTGTGTTAGCATTGTGGCTAGTGGTGTTAGCACTGAGGCTAATGGTGTTAGCATTGAGGCTAGTGATGTAATGATGTCCCTCAGGTCCAAGAAGAAGATGCTGGGGAGGAGAGTGTCAGACCACGCCCCCCCTGTCGCGCGACCTCCCCCCTCTGGAGGTCATAGGTCACTGAGCAGCTTCAAGGCCCTCCTGCTGAGGACTGGGAGTCTGGCCGGCACCTCCTCCCGGCTCTCCGCAGTGGAGCGGCTCTGCTCCTCGCCCTGCACCTCCTTCTCCGGCCCCCCCCCGGCCCCAGACCCGGCCCCGTCTGCTCGGTCTCTGCTCAGCTCCTCCCCTCTGCTCCTCCTCTCTCCCTCCGCCCACTGGGGGGTACAGCCTGCTTATGGCTCCGCCCCTCCGAGCTCCTCCAGTGGACGCTTTGCTGCTCGATGCCCCGCCTCCCCGCTGGCCTGCATCTTGGAGGAGGAGGAGGAGGAAGAAGAAGAGGAGACACAGGAGAAGGAGGAGGAGGAAGAGGAAGAGGAAAAGGAGGAGGAGGAGGAGGAGGAGGAGGAGGAGGAAGAGGAGGAGGAGGAGGAGCCATGTCCGGCCTTGGCAGCCCAGCGATTGGTTGACAAATACCCGGACTGCAGGATGGGGTCTTTTGGGTCCTTGAGGTCTTTGGGGTCCTTGAGGTCTTTGGGGTCCTTGGAACGGCCGGCACAGGTGCTGTCTCTCCCCCTCATGGAGTCCAGCATGTAGATAGACCAGAGACTCAAGACCAGTTAGAGATAGACCATTAGAGTCCAAACCAATTAGAGATAGACCAGTAGAGTCCAGACCAGTTAGACATAGAGCAGTACAGTCCAGACCAGTTAGACATAGACCAGTAGAGTCCAGACCAGTTAGACATAGACCAGTAGAGTCCAGAACAGTTAGAGATAGACCATTAGAGTCCAGACCAGTTAGACATAGACCAGTAGAGTCCAGACCAGTTAGACATAGACCAGTAGAGTCCAGACCAGTTAGAGATAGACCAGTAGAGTCCAGACCAGTTAGACATAGACCAGTAGAGTCCAGACCAGTTAGAGATAGACCAGTAGAGTCCAGACCAGTTAGACATAGACCAGTAGAGTCCAGACCAGCATGGTGGAGGCTGTCTGTGGACTGATGATGTACAGATGAACTGACGGAGTGGTTGGCTTTGGGGGCCATCACACCACCGCCAGGAACCACATGAGAGCCTGCCGCTCAGCTTGCTAGGCTAGCTTGCTAGGTTAGCCCGCTAGGTTAGAGAGCTAGGTGAGCGCATCTAAAGGTGCAGGTCAAAGTTCCTCATGTTTCTGAAGAGGACCTCATATAGACACATCTTTGTGTCTCTGCATGTATCGGACGTAACATTGAAATGAAGAAACAAACCCAACTCTGTCCCCACTGAAGCAGATGTTTGGCTTGTGCCGTCAAACCACTCATGAGAATGATTAGCTAGTAGCTTAGTTTAGCTTGTCGAATTAGCAAGCAGCGCCAATAAAGGGAACAATTTTCAGAGAACTGCTGAATGTTCATTTAATTTTTTTTTTTTATATATATACATTTATTTAAAAGCCATTCATTATTCATAAGAAACGTTTTCCAATTAATTTGCTGTCAGGAAGGTGTGGTATATTCCCCATGTGTAAATAGGAATATTTGACCTTTGAACTGTTTGACTATATGATTGTATAGCTGTAATTCTATGCATTCAATATCAAGGTGTATCCAACTCGTTTCTATATTCACTTCAGATTGTCACCGTTTTTATGTCTTTAGGACAAGATTAAGGAGCTAAGAAATAGGCACTAAGGGCTGGTACCATGATAGGATGTAGGGCAGGTCAGTAGGGCTTTAGTCTGCGTCAACAGTGGCATTTATACTGTTAATGTAGAGTTACAAGGGCTCGATACAACAGCTCACTAGTGGACTAATAACGCCACTAGTCCACTGCTAAGACCACTAGTACCACTAGTCCACTACTGCGACCACTAATCCATGACTATGACCACTAGTCCACTACTATGACCACTAGTCCACTACTACGACCACTAGTCCACTACTATGACCACTAGTCCACTACTATGACCACTAGTCCACTACTACGACCACTAGTCCACTACTATGACCACTAGTCCACTACTATGACCACTAGTCCACTACTACGACCACTAGTTCACTACTATTACCACTAGTCCACTACTATGACCACTAGTCCACTACTACGACCACTAGTCCACTACTATGACCACTAGTCCACTGCTACGACCACTAGTCCACTACTATGACCACTAGTCCACTACTATGACCATTAGTCCACTACTACCACTAGTCCACTACTACGACCACTAGTCCACTACTATGACCACTAGTCCACTACTACGACCACTAGTCCACTACTATGACCACTAGTCCACTACTATGACCACTAGTCTACTACTACGACCACTAGCCCACTACTACGACAACTAGTCCACTACTATTATCTTACCACTAGTCCACTACTATGACCACTAGTCCACTACTATGACCACTAGTCCACTACTACGACCACTAGCCTACTACTACGACCACTAGTCCACTACTACCACTAGTCCACTACTATGACCACTAGTCCACTACTATGACCACTAGTCCACTACTATGACCACTAGTTCACTACTACCACTAGTCCACTACTATGACCACTAGTCCACTACTATTACCACTAGTCCACTACTATGACCACTAGTCCACTACTACCACTAGTTCACTACTATGACCACTAGTCCACTACTACGACCACTAGTCCACTACTATGACCACTAGTCCACTACTACGACCACTAGTCCACTACTATGACCACTAGTCTACTACTATGACCACTAGTCCACTACTATGACCACTAGTCCACTACTATTACCACTAGTCTACTACTATGACCACTAGTCCACTACTATGACCACTAGTCCACTACTACCACTAGTTCACTACTATGACCACTAGTCCACTACTATGACCACTAGTCCACTACTATGTCCACTAGTCCACTACTACCACTAGTTCACTATTATGACCACTAGTCCACTACTATGACCACTAGTCCACTACTATTACCACTAGTCCACTACTATGGCCACTAGTCCACTACTCTGACCACTAGTCCACTACTATGACCACTAGTCCACTACTATGACCACTAGTTCACTACTCTGACCACTAGTCCACTACTATGACCACTAGTCCACTACTATGACCACTAGTCCACTACTCTGACCACTAGTCCACTACTATGACCACTAGTGCACTATTAACCCCGGTGGAGTACAGGGTCAGAGTCCTCGACCTGGACAGCGAAGACCAGGTCGTCCACCTGGCGGTGCACAGACCTGGGGGTCCACAGACCTGGCGGTGCACAGACCTGGGGGTCCACAGACCTGGCGGTCCACAGACCTGGGGGTCCACAGACCAGGAGGTCCACACACCAGGGGGGTTTGTGTGTTTCAACGGAGGACAGACCCTCTGAGGACATTCTATAACCATTATGATCAATTCTTTCTTCTTTCTTCTTTTGGTTTAGATCATTTGCAAATATATTTTAATAAAAATACAAGCAAGGTGAATACTGTATTCCAAACTAATAATTATCATGAACACAACATCATTATTAACATGCACACGGAGCAGAGAGACAGGTGGACACAGGAAGCAGAGAGACAGGTGGACAGAAAGAGCAGAGACAGGTGGACAGAGGGAGCAGGGAGACAGGTGGACAGAGGGAGCAGAGAGACAGGTGGACAGAGGGAGCAGAGAGACAGATGGACAGAGGGAGCAGAGAGACAGGTGGACAGAGGGAGCAGAGAGACAGGTGGCCAGAGGGAGCAGAGCCAGGTGGACAGAGGGAGCAGAGAGACAGGTGGACACGGAGCAGAGAGACAGGTGGACACGAGGGAGCAGAGAGACAGGTGGACCGAGGGAGCAGAGAGACAGGTGGACAGAGGGAGCAGAGAGACAGGTGGACAGAGGGAGCAGAGACAGGTGGACACGGAGCAGAGAGACAGGTGGACAGAGGGAGCAGAGAGACAGGAGGACAGAGGGAGCAGAGAGACAGGTGGACACAGAACAGAGAGACAGGTAGACACGGAGCAGAGAGACAGGTGGACAGAGGGAGCAGAGAGACAGGTGGACAGAGGAAACAGTGAGACAGGTGGACAAAGGGAGCAGAGAGACAGAGGGAGCAGAGAGACAGGTGGACATGGAGCAGTGAGACAGGTGGACAAAGGGAGCAGAGAGACAGGTGGACAGAGGGAGGAGAGACAGGTGGACATGGAGCAGAGAGACAGGTGGACAGAGGGAGCAGAGAGACAGGTGGACACGGAGCAGAGGGACAGGTGGACAGAGGGAGCAGAGAGACAGGTGGACAGAGGGAGCAGCGAGACAGGTGGGCAGAGGGAGCAGGTAGACAGGACAGAGGGAGCAGAGAGACAGGTGTACAGAGGGAGCAGAGAGACAGGTGGACAGAGGGAGCAGAGAGACTGGAGGACAGAGGGAGCAGAGAGACAGATGGACATGAAGCAGAGAGACAGGAGGACAAAGGGAGCAGAGAGACAGGTGGACAGAGGGAGTAGAGAGACAGGTGGCAGAGGGAGCAGAGAGACAGGTGGCAGAGGGAGCAGAGAGACAGGTGGCAGAGGGAGCAGAGAGACAGGTGGACATGCTCCCTCTGTCCACCTGTCTTTCTGACAGGTGGACATGGATCAGAGAGACAGGTCACCCTAAAAAATATGACCATTGGTTACTTGGTAAAAAATGATGGCAACAAAGTGACACGTAAAACGATTGAATAGATTTTAATTGCTACTATTTTAATTAAAAAGCATTGAATAAATTAACAATATTCTAACAAAAAAGTAAGTATATTATGATAACAAAAAATGTGTCGGATTTAGTAACAGCTTGCCAAATACATAATTTTCATCTACATTTACTATATATTTGGTGTAAATTGATCTACATTTACTATATGTTTGATTAAATTTGATCTACATTTACTATATGTTTGGTTAAAATTGATTTATATTCACTGAATATCTGGTGGAAATCATTTTATATTTACTGAATAAAAAATAGGTCAACTCATATTTCAGCACATTTCTACTCAATTCAACAGATTTACACTGCTATAGTTACTGATCCATACCTAAACCAAGTGTTTTAATTCCACTATAAATTGGCATTACAGGAATAGAAATCTATTCAATCGTATTAATTGTCACTTTGTTGCCATTATTTTTCTATGCGTAATCCAATCAATATCATGCATTTTGTGCCACAGTTTACTAAAGTAGGGTCAAAAGATACACATGTATAACAATAATAGCATGTTAACATTTATTTATGCCACTTTGTCTGAACATGTTTATCTAACATTTTTCATAAATCATTTTTGAAAGAGGGATTAGTTGGAAAAGGATGAAATTTAACAAACTGCAGAATGACCTTTGGAATCTGCCCAAATTTGTGGGTGTTTCAGGCACATCATAATACATCACAGTCCATACGCATTACTAAAATGTTTTCAGACTGGAAAATGCTTTTTGATCAATTAGTGTATTTTTACATGCGCGAAATGAAATCATCAGTGTCAATATCTTTTACAAACAGCTAAAATTTAGTTCCAATTCAATAAAAAAATCTTTAATTTGCATTCCTACACAGTGAACAAAGATTAGGAACAGCTGTCTTTGCCAACTCTAAGTAAAAAACATTATGCCACTCCCCTGAAATGAGTATGGTTAATTAGATTTTTCAGAACAATCAACTGCAGCACAGAAAGTCAGGCATTGAACAGAGCCCTGAACATAACCAACATAACTGACAGTTTTGACAGTGACTTAACCATTTCCTTTAACTCTGAAACCCCTTTTCTACATCACAGACCTCAACAAACAAGGCATTAGCATACGTATGTATGTGGGCTTGTGTGGGTGCGGTAGCCTAAATATAATCCTCTTTTTCAAAACGTATTTCAGGGGCATGTATGCAAATGTTACGGACATGCAAACCTTGCCGATATAGTTCATTAAATGATCCATCCGTCCAGAACAATTGTGCTTTGAACGGGCATATTTCCTATACTTTTCTGTCCTTTGTTTCTCTCTGTTTTCATTCATAAAGTCACTAAAGCGCACGCTATTATTATTGTGTGACATTACGTAGTCGACCTACAGGTATAATAGAGTTTAAGAGCCAGGCGAATAGGCTGTCCTGTTCCTTTATTCTGTTTATTGTGGTTTCCATGCAAAGTAAAAGTGCCAGTGTATTTGCTGTCCTTAAAAAGCCTCTTGTGCCCTTTTAGAACTGAAATAAATGTTAACAGAGAGCATAATGGATAGTAAAAAAGTATAGTTATTTTAAACTCGGTGTACTCTCTAGTGTAAATAACTTTGTAAATAAGAAAAAAAATAAGCAATAAGCAATTCACAGTGGTCTTTTAATTTCGTCACACTAGTAATTGAATCACCCTTAATGAAAAACAGGATATCAACAAGCTGCACGAGCTTCAGTCCGTTTCTTAAGCCGCTAGTTTCTTAAGAAGCTTATTTTTGAGGCTGTTCACTTTTGGGGACAGCTTCGAACCATCCAGTTCGAGAGAGAGCGTCTGGAATGCCTCAAATGTGCGCCTGAGCTCCTTGGGATAGGCCAAATTCACTGCGTTTTCTAACCAAACGAGCATGGAGCAAGACCATGGCATGCTTCTCACAGCGTCCACCACGATACCAACGTCGGGATCATCTGATGAACTAGTCTTCATATTGTAGATTTTCATCTTTTGCACAGCAAGGTCCTGTGACACAACGTCTTCATCAGCATCCTGAAATAGCAAACGCATTACAGCAAAAGGTTAATGACCAAATTGAACATCTCCTAAAATGCTTCAAACACTTTGAGAATTAAAGGCAAGACTGTCACAGTCTATTTCGCCATTTGTCACATTGTTATTCAAGATTAGTTAAAAAAGGATCCAACCAGCTTATTAACAAATGATATAGCACTGTGAGCTCATTCTTGAAGCTTGAAGGCATCCTAAGCAACTGATTTCAGAGGTTACTTCAGTCTCTCTGTAAAAATGTCTCTCAAATGTTTTGTGAGTTCTAAGGAAGAAAATAAAGAGATGGGGGTTTAAGTAAAACATCCTACTTCTGCAGTAGTCATTTAAAATTGCCAAAGTGTATTGTACTTTTACTTACATCATACTCTTTTAAGAGTTGATCTGTCGATTCCCCGAGGTACACCATCAAACATCGAATGACAACATCTCTTGTCACGTGGATGCTTCGATTGCTTGGAGCCTGAAATGAAAAAAAAGCATTATTCATCTTCATGGTGTAAAAATCACTCTCTGACCTTAACTTGTTAAAGCTGCATTTTCTAACAGTGAATTATTGTTAAAATAGTCCAAACAGAAAAACTTTGTTTTGAAATGTAACGAAATCCATGGCCTTAATAAAATATTAATACAGTAACTGTTAATTCAGTTAATTTATCTCGACAACGACATGCAGTAAACCGTGTAAATGGCTTACCTCTGAAAGCCAGAATCCTCCTTTGGTCTCTGAGATTAGCTCCTTGCTAGCTAGCGATCTTGGTTGTTGCGTGATACAGGGAATGGGTGAGCGAGAGGGAAGGGCTAGGAAGGAAAATTAGTAAAAGTAGATCATTTGACGTGTCTTAAAAGAGAATTACATAGCATATAACAGGAAAATACTTCAAAAACTCAACATAATTGTCGCATTGAGCAGACCACTTTGTCATTCTTTTGGTCGAGGCAAAACAGCCTCTGTATTGACTTAGAATCACAGCAACAAAGCTTAATTTTGACTTTACAGCAGAGTAAGCTTGACATTGTTGGTAACAAACGCGAAACAATGTTCACATGCTACTGCATCTTGGTTTAACAGTATAAAGTTATTTACCTTTTGGGAAGTGTCAGTCCCAGGAGTGTGAGGTTACAAGAACCAAAGACCAGTGCTGATGAAATGTAATTAAATACAACTAATGGGATCACTGCTGATTTTTTTCGGACTTAAATAGTAAAATACAATTACCTAATAAAAAACATTAAATTGATTGAATCCAGCTAAATTTGTATCCAAACTGCTTTAAGTCTTTTTTTTATTGCGTAAAGGTTGCTACTGTTTATTAATTAAATATGAATTAACCCTATTCCCTTTTTTTTTTACTGTGTAACATGATTAAAACCAAAGGGTCAAATTTATAGATTTTATGGAACTTTGATCTTCTCCATAAATTACAATTAAATACTACTAAGGGAATCACAGGTGATTTTACTCCATCAAAAAATAGTAAAAAACAATTTATAAAAACATAAAATGTAAGTGATGTGATTCTAAACTGCACAAAGTCTTTTTTATTACATAAAGGGGGCTATCTTTAATCTATTGAATATTAATTAACCCCAGTCCCAGTTATTACAGTGCAGGTGGCAGAGGGAGCAGAGAGACAGGTGGACAGAGGGAGCAGAGAGACAGGTGGACATGGAGCAGAGAGACAGGTGGACAGAGAGTGTCGAGGCTCTGAGGAGGTGCTTCTTAATAAAACTCGTCGAATTCACAGATCTTGGACTTAATTCACTCACTTCAATGAATATGAAAATATTAACATGAATTGATCATGAATCATTAATGAAAGGGAGCGATGTGAGAGAGAGACAGAATGATGGAGGGATGAGAGAAAGACAGAATGAATGAAATGCCTTGCGCCAATAATCCCGCGAGAAGACCTGTTCGACTGGCCTCGCGCTGCCGCGGAGGCGCGCCCCGGTACAATAACAATGCCGGGAGCGCGCGGCGGGACCTCGTGCACTCTTGCTGTCCGCGGAGCGCCTGCCGTGGGCCGCCTTTCGTATCCCCGGTGAGCCCCCCCTAGACGCGTAGCTGACGTAGTTCTACCGGTATGAACGGGTTGCCTACGTCTTCATCGGCTCGCCCGCACCGTTTTTACCCCCCGTGACTACGTGAGGCGCGGGGCTGCGCACCGGCAGCGTGCGGGCAGTCCCTGCAGCAGCGGGCCCGCGCGTTTTGGGGCGATGCTCACCTGCTCAGGTGACATACGACACGGGAGACCTAGGCGACGGTACACCGTCACCAGTAAGTAGAGTCTCTCTGTCTCTGTCTCTCTCTGTTTCTCTCTCTGTCTCTGTCTCTCTGTCTCTGTCTCTGTCTCTGTCTCTCTCTCTCTGTCTCTCTCTCTCTCTCTCTCTCTCTCTCTCTCTCTCTCTCTCTCTCTCTCTCTCTCTCTCTCTCTCTCTCTCTCTCTCTCTCTCTCTCTCTCTCTCTCTCTCTCTCTCTCCCTCTCTCTGTCTCACTCTCTGTTTCTCTCTGTCTCTGTCTCTTTCTCCCTCTCTCTCTTTGTCTCTGTCTCTGTCTCTTCTGTCTCTCTGTCTCTGTCTCTGTCTCCCTCTCTCTCTTTGTCTCTGTCTCTCTCTCTGTTTCTCTCTGTCTCTCTCTCTCTCCTTCCTTCTTCTCTCTGGTCAAACCGGTCGGTGGAGCTGAATGGGAAGAACTGTGTGTGTGTGTGTGTGTGTGTGTGTGTGTGTGTGTGTGAAATGTGTGGTGGTGTGAATGTGTGAACTGTGTGTGTGTGTGTGTGTGTGTGTGTGTGTGTGTGTGTGTGTGTGTGTGTGTGTGTGTGTGTGTGTCAGTGAACAACCCCATTCCAACCAGCTTGAAGTCGGAGACGAAGAAAGCCGCTAAAATCCTGCGAGAGTTCACCGAGATCTCGTCGCGCACCGGAGCCGACAAACTGATCCCAGGTGAGGAGAAGTGTTTACACATGTGTGTGTGTGTGTGTGTGTGTGTGTGTGTGTGTGTGTGTGTGTGTGTGTGTGTGTGTGTGTTTGTATTTATATGTATGTGTCTATGTATGTGTGTTAGTATGTATACAGTATGTGTATATATAAATATGTGTTAGTATGTATATGACTAAGGTGTGTGTGTGTGTGTGTGTGTATGTGTGCGTGTGTACTAGCTCACGTGATAGCGAAGGCAGAGGGCTTGGCCATCATCACCGTCATCAAGGCCGGCTTCATGATCACCGCCCGGGGTGGTAGCGGCATCGTCATTGCACGCCTCGCAGACAGACGTAAGACTGTCTGTCTGCCTGCCTTCCCCTGTCTGCCTGTCTGTCTGGCTCTCTGTCTGCCCATCTGCCTGTCTTCCCCTCTGTCTGCCTGTCTGTCTCTCTCTCTGCCCACCTGCATGTCTGTCTGCCTGTCTTCCCCTCTGTCTGTCTGCCTGCCTGTATGTCTGCCTGTCTGTCTGCTGCCAGGTTAAGGCTGGTCCAAAGTACCCTCCTACCTATCTTAGATTATGGGGACATGTTCTAGAATGTTCCCATTTCCTTTTTAAAGAGTTGGATGTAGTGTATCCTGCAGCTGTACGTATTTGATATGGATTCACCTTCACTCAGGAGGAAAAGTTGTTCCAATTGTTATTGCAAAAGCATTGGTTGGTAAACTTCCACCCTACCATTGTAGTCTATGAACACATCACACAAGTGCTTACAGCACGAGGTCGGTGAACTACTTGGTCCTAAACATCCCAGCTATATGTACAGAATTAGGTAAGACTTCCTTCTGCTCATGTGCACCATACGCCTGGAATGACGTTCAGAACATAATAAATCTGAAGTTATTGGCCTCATAGATGTTTTGAAAAATCTTTAATAGAACAGTGTCACTGTTTCTAGCTTTTTTCTGTCTCATTAACACTTTTAAATGGATTCTTGCCTGTGGTCTATGCCTTCTCTGTACACTTTACTTTTCTTTTTGTGTTATTGCTTGTGCTTATTGTCTGCTTATGCTCTGCTTGTCAGTCTGTCTGTGTTTTTTTTCATCTCTATACTGTAACTGTACTTGTCGGCTGTCTTGGCCAGGACTCCCTGGAAGACGAGATATTAAATCTCAATGGGACGTTCCTGGATTATTAAAGGTCAAATAAAAAAATGAATTCTGTTAGAATACTCCACCTGCTTGTGGTGTTGGACAACTGTGTGTGTGTGTGTGTGTGTGTGTGTGTGTGTGTGTGTGTGTGTGTGTGTGTGTGTGTGTGTGTGTGTGTGTGTGTGTGTAGGCTGGTCCGCTCCGTCTGCCATCGGCATTGCTGGTCTAGGGGGAGGTTTCGAGATCGGTGTCGAGGTCAGACACCCACATCCATACCCCAAACCTCCTGGTGTCATGGTCTATTGGTCTCTGGTCTCCTGGTCTCTAACCTCTGGTCCCTGGTCTTCTGGTCTCTCACAGCTGGTCCTCTGGTCTCTAACCTCTGGTCTCTGGTCTCTAACCTCTAGTCTCTTGGTCACTGGTCTCTAGTCTCCTGGTCTCTGGTCTCTAACCTCTGGTCTCCTGGTCTCTGGTCTCTAACCTCTGGTCTCTGGTCTCTGGTCTCTAGTCTCCTGGTCTCTAGTCTCCTGGTCTCTAACCTCTAGTCTCTCTGGTGGTCTCTAGCTCTCTGGTCTCCTGGTCTTCTAACCTCTGGTCTCTCTAACCTCTGGTCTCCTGTCTTCTTCTAACCTCCTGGTCTCTAACCTCTGGTCTCCTGGCGTCTCTCTAGTCTCCTGGTCTCTAGTCTCCTGGTCTCTGGTCTCTAACCTCTAGTCTCTTGGTCTCTGGTCTCTAACCTCTAGTCTCCTTGGTCTCTGCTGGTCTCCTCTCGTGGTCCCCTGGTCTCTAACCTCTGGTCCCTGGTCGCTGGTCTCTGATCTCTGGTCTCTCACCTTTAGTCTCCTGGTCTCTGGTCTCTAACCTCTAGTCTCTTGGTCTCTGGTCTCCTGGTCTCTGGTCTCTCCTGATCCTCCTGGTCTCTAACCTCTGGTCTCTAACCTCAGGTCTCCTGGTCTCCTAGTCTCCTGGTCTCTGGTCTCTAACCTCTAGTCTCTTGGTCACTGGTCTCTAGTCTCCTGGTCTCTGGTCTCTAACCTCTAGTCTCTTGGTCTCTAACCTCTGGTCTCTAGTCTCCTGGTCTCTGGTCTCTAACCTCTGGTCTCCTGGTCTCTAACCTCTGGTCTCCTGGTCTCTAACCTCTGGTCCCTGGTCTTCTGGTCTCTCACAGCTGGTCTCTGGTCTCTAACCTCTGGTCTCCTGGTCTCTAACCTCTGGTCTCTAACCTCAGGTCTCCTGGTCTCCTAGTCTCCTGGTCTCTAGTCTCCTGGTCTCTGGTCTCTAACCTCTAGTCTCTTGGTCACTGGTCTCTAGTCTCCTGGTCTCTGGTCTCTAACCTCTGGTCTCCTGGTCTCTGGTCTCTAACTCTCTCTGGTCTCTAACCTCAGGTCTCCTGGTCTCCTAGTCTCCTGGTCTCTAGTCTCCTGGTCTCTAACCTCTGGTCTCTAACCTCAGGTCTCCTGGTCTCTAGTCTCCTGGTCTCTAGTCTCCTGGTCTCTGGTCTCTAACCTCTAGTCTCTTGGTCTCTGGTCTCTAACCTCTAGTCTCTTGGTCTCTGGTCTCTGGTCTCTAACCTCTAGTCTCTTGGTCTCTGGTCTCTAGTCTCCTGGTCTCTGGTCTCTAACCTCTGGTCTCCTGGTCTCTGTAATCCTCTCTGGTCTCTAACCTCTGGTCCCTGGTCTTCTGGTCTCTCACTGCTGGTCCTCTGGTCTCTTAACCTCTGGTCTCCTCTGGTCTCTAACCTCAGGCTCTGTCCTGCGTCTCCCTAGTCTCCTGGTCTCTAGTCTCCTGGTCTCTAACCTCTAGTCTCTTGGTCACTGGTCTCTAGTCTCCTGGTCTCTAGTCTCCTGGTCTCTAGTCTCCTGGTCTCTGGTCTCTAACCTCTGGTCTCCTGGTCTCTAACCTCTGGTCTCCTGGTCTCTAACCTCTGGTCTCTAACCTCAGGTCTCCTGGTCTCCTAGTCTCCTGGTCTCTGGTCTCTAACCTCTAGTCTCTTGGTCTCTGGTCTCTAGTCTCCTGGTCTCGTGTCTGGTCTCCTGGTCTCTGGTCTCTAACCTCTGGTCCTCTGGTCTCGCTGGTCTTCTAACCTCTGGTCTCTGGTCTCTAACCTCTGGTCTCCTGGTCTCCCTAGGTCTCCTGGTCTCTAACCTCTGGTCCCTGGTCGCTGGTCTCTAACCTCTGGTCTCTAACCTCAGGTCTCCTGGTCTCCTAGTCTCCTGGTCTCTAGTCTCCTGGTCTCTGGTCTCTAACCTCTGGTCTCTTGGTCTCTGGTCTCTAGTCTCCTGGTCTCTAACCTCTAGTCTCCTGGTCTCTGGTCTCTAACCTCTAGTCTCCTGGTCTCTGGTCTCTAACCTCTAGTCTCTTGGTCTCTGGTCTCTGGTCTCCTGACCGCTGGTCCCCTGGTCTCTAACCTCTGGTCCCTGGTCGCTGGTCTCTGATCTCTGGTCTCTCACCTTTAGTCTCTTGGTCTCTGGTCTCTAACCTCTAGTCACTTGGTCTCTGGTCTCTAACCTCTAGTCTCTTGGTCTCTGGTCTCCTGGTCTCTGGTCTTCTGACCGCTGATCCCCTGGTCTCTAACCTCTGGTCTCTGGTCTCCTAATCTCTGGTCTCTAACCTCTAGTCTATTGGTCCCTGGTCCCCTGGTCTCTAACCTCTGGTCCCTGGTCCCTGGTCTCTCACAGGTCTCGGACCTGGTAATCATCCTGCTCCAGCGCCGGGCGGTCGATGCCTTCACTAAAGGAGGGAATCTGACGCTTGGAGGGAACTGCACCGTGGCAGTGGGCCCCATGGGCAGGTCCTCATAAACACTATACACACTGTACACACAAGTCCTCATAAACACTGTATACCTAACCCTAACCGCACCGCGTGGCTTAGTATTAACCCTATGGTATTAACTTCACTCGCCAAATATCCGCATGGGACTAACCTAAAATCCTTCGATGCAGAAGTATACCGGTAGTCTCAAAGCGCTGTCAATCACAACGAGTTCCAGCCACGTTAACAGTTCATCCAATCATCATACAGAGGCTCGGCGTCCTGGTACATCCCACTGCCCATTCACTCCCTAAGACGCCCGGCCTTCCCCTGGAATGTGACGATTTTGGAGCGTTTGTTCCAATAAATGTCTAGCTTTGTTGCCCTAAGATCAGCCCACTCTGAAGCCCCATTGAAAGTCCATTGAAGCCGAGCCTCAATGGGTTTTTAAACGGACGTACCGCCTCACAGCAATATGAGAAAAAAATCACGATAGACGAACGGCTAAAACTTATTAACGATTGTGTTATTAAAGAACTAGCCATGAAGTCGATCATGTTCTAGCACATTTTAGTTGGAATAGTAATGTAAATTCGGTAGTATTTGACGAAATTGCCAGTGATATTTTAGGGGAGGCTGAGCTTCCCCTGTAGTCTTAGAGCAATCGCCTCTGGTATACACTATACACACAGGTCCTCATAAACACTATACACACAATGTATACACTGTATACACACTGTATACACTTTACACACTGTATACACTATACACAGTAAAACTATATACATAGGTCCTCATAAACACTATACACACTATATACATAGTTCCTCATGAGCACACAATACACACTATATAAATAGGTCCTCATATACACACTATAACATAGAGGCGGATGTGGCCCTGAGGAGCACCTGTCTCTCTGTCTGACCACCTGTCTGTGTGTCTGTAGGAATGTGGAGGCGGATGTGGCTCTGCGCAGCACGGCGGCTGTGTTCACCTACTGCCACTCCAGGGGGCTGTTCGCCGGTATCTCCCTGGAGGGGTCCTGCCTCATAGAGCGCAAGGAAACCAACCAGAAGTACGCCTGCCTGTTTGTCTGTCTGCCCGCCTGTCTGTCCGCCCACCTGTCTGTCTGACCTCCTGACCGGGTGCTGCAGGTTCTACTCCCAGGTGATCCGAGCGTCGGCTATCCTGAACGGAGACGTGGAGCCTCCGGCCGCCTGCCACGACCTCTACCGGGTCCTGGACCAGTACACCGAGGCCTACACCGACGCCTGGACCAGCAAGCACATGGGGCCCAAGGTACCACACACATAGTACTTCAGGGTACTGGTCCAGGACCTCTACTGGGTCCTGGACCAGTAAACAGAGGCCTACACGACGCCTGGACCAGCAAGCACATGGGGCCCAAGGTACCACACACATAGTACTTCAGGGTACTGGTCCAGGACCTCTACTGGGTCCTGGACCAGTACACCGAGGTCTACACCCAAGGTATCACACACACATGGTTTCTTTCCAGTCCTGCTGCTCTCTATATATTGATTTATTCTCTGCTGCTGGTCCCTCTATACTGGTGGTTTCTCTTCAGGCCTGCTGGTCTCTCTATATTGATTATTTCTCTCCAGGCCTACTGGTCTCTCTATATTGATTGTTTCTCTCCTGCTGGTCTCACTATATTGATTGTTTCTCTCCTGTTGGTCTCTCTATATTGATTGTTTCTCTCCTGTTGGTCTCTCTATATTGATTGTTTCTCTCCAGGCCTGCTGGTCTCTCTATATTGATTGTTTCTCTGCTGCTGGTCTCTCTATACTGTTGGTTTCGCTCCAGGCCTGCTGGTCTCTCTATATTGATTGTTTCTCTCCTGCTGGTCTCTCTATACTGTTGGTTTCTCTCCAGGCCTGCTGGTCTCTATATTATTTTTTTCTCTCCTGCTGGTCGCTCTATATCAATTGTTTCCCTCCTGCTGGTCTCTCTATATTGATTGTTTCTCTCCTGCTGGTGGTCTCTCTATACTGTTGGTTTCTCTCCAGGCCTGCTGGTCTCTCTATATTATTTTTTTCTCTCCTGCTGGTCGCTCTATATCAATTGTTTCCCTCCTGCTGGTCTCTCTATATTGATTGTTTCTCTCCTGCTGGTCTCTCTATACTGTTGGTTTCTCTCCAGGCCTGCTGGTCTCTATATTATTTTTTTCTCTCCTGCTGGTCGCTCTATATCAATTGTTTCCCTCCTGCTGGTCTCTCTATTATTGATTGTTTCTCTCCTGCTGGTCTCTCTAATACTTGTTGTTTCTCTCCCAGGCCTGCTGGTCTCTCTATATTTATTTTTTTCTCTCCTGCTGGTCGCTCTATATATCAATTTGTTTCTCTCCTGCTGGTCGTCTCTATATCAATTGTTTTCCCTCCTGCTGGTCTCTCTATATTGATTGTTTCTCTCCAGGCCGGCCAGCGAGGCCCAAAGCCCCGAGCCGCCCCCACAAGCTAGCTGCCGCCCCCCCCCAGGTAACATCAACATGTTAATCTAGAAGAACATGTTGTACTAACCTGTTGATGATAATCTAGAAGAACATGTTGTACTAACCTGTTGATGATAATCTAGAAGAACCATGTTGTACTAACCTGTTGATGATAATCTAGAAGAACATGTTGTACTAACCTGTTGATGATAATCTAGAAGAACATGTTGTACTAACCTGTTGATGATAATCTAGAAGAACATGTTGTACTAACCTGTTGATGTTAATCTAGAAGAACATGTTGTACTCTAACCTGTTGATGATAATCTAGAAGAACATGTTGTACTAACGTTGATGTTTAATCTAGAAAACATGTTGTACTAAACCTTGTTGATGATAATAAATCTAGAAGAACATGTTGTGTACTAACCTGTTGATGATAATCTAGAAGAAACATGGTTGTACTAACCTTGTTGTGTATTCTAGAAGAACATGTTGTACTACTAACCTGTTGATGATAATCTAGAAGAACATGTTGTACTAACCTGTTGATAGATAAAATCTATAGAAGAACATTGTTGACTAACCTGTTGATGTTAATCAGAAGAACATGTGTGTACTAACCTGTTGATGTTTATCCTAGAAGAACATGTTGTTACTAACTGTTGATGATAATAGAGAAATGTTGTACCAACGTTGATTGTTATCTAGAAGAACAGTTTGTAATTTTCCTGTTGATGTAATCTAGAAGAAAATGTTGTACTAACTTTTGATGTGAATCAGTGTTGGGGTAGTTACCAAACAAAGTATTTTGTTTATTATAGTTACTTCTGTAATTGTCATTAGATTCTCTTTACTAGTTCTGACTACTTTTCCTTATCTTAATTTCTGTAGATACAGGACTAACATCATAGCCTATCATCACTTAGTGTTTATTTAATTATTTATTGTATTTCACCACAGTTGCACTCCTTCACCCAAGCAGCTACGTCACTCAAATCGATCGATATGGCAACGTGCCGACTGCCGAAGCAAGCAAGCGCAGCAGACACACGCATGCACCCACACACAGATCAGAACTTTAACGCGGCATAACACGGCTTGGGTAACCAGAACGCAGGAAAGCATGTTTACTATAGTCTTAGTAAAGTAGTGTAGTTACCGATATTTTTTTTAGTGCAATACGTTTCTTTAACTTCGTTTATCCAATTAAATCGTTACTGTAAGCGTTATCCGAACACTGATGTTATCTAGAACATGTTGTTCTTATTCCTGCTTGAATAGTGATTCCTACTGAACCGATAAGCCTTAATGCGTTGCCAGCCAAAACAATCTATACCGCCAGTCTCTCCGTCTACAAACCCCAATGCACAGTGCACACCACACAACACACACACCCGTTAATATAATAATATTAATAATTAATCATTATTGATCTGTTCCTGATAATGGGGGGAGGGCTCTCGGGTCCGGGGTTCATGCGGACCGTCGTCACGGCAAAACCGTGCACCGGCCAGCGCGGGGACTGAGCATCGCCCCCGCGCCGCATCACCGTGGTACAGACGGAGTCGGAGTACGCTGGTGGGAGGGCCGCTAGCCGGACGGCCGTACCGGCATCTTCCCGCAATTGCTCTGGAGCTGATGCGAACCGGTACCTTACGGCTATCGCTAATCAACGCTACATACACCTAATACACACCACTCACATGCTCTACTGCAATGATCAACGGTTATGGGACAAATGGCTTAACTGGTTTTAAGGACTGTCGTGGGGTTTAAACTTTTAAGGGTAAGACCGTATTGGGGTTAAAACTGACTTAAGGATAAATTGTTCATGGTTAAAGCTGTGAAACTTTAACTGTTTAAGGTCTATCTGGTTTAAAGTTAACCCGGTTTAAGGGTCAGACTGGTTCATTGTTGAAACTGTTCACATACAGTTAACGTGCGTTAACTCGATCTGTTGTCTATTTATATTTACTGGGTTGGTATAGTTAATGTCTGTTATTCCAGAAAGTGCTTTTATGACATGTCTAGGTGGATTGAATGAGAACAATAAAGTTTATTTTATGCAACGACGTTCTCGTTATTGAGGAGTCCTATGGGGTCAGAACAGTGTCATTAATAAAGAATGGCACAGAGAAAGATTCAGACAATGTTTTGTGATTTATATATAAATTACTGCTTGTATACATTCAAGTTCACACACAAATGGAAATCGGTATGTATTAATAAAATAATCCGATAAACAAATTAAGTTGTTCACAAACCATTTGCTGATCCACCCCAAATGTGTCTTTTTGAAAAATACGTCGGGGCTGATTAGCCACTGCGGGATGACAAATTGCGTCTAGTAAAAGTTCCTTGCAGCGCCGTCCGTTCTCTTGTTGCCCCAAAAAGTTTGTGGCGGCGTACATGTTGTTTTGTTTCCTGGTGTATGCAGTGTGGGCCCAGTTTCCGATCTAGCATGCGTTAGCCTAAGTGGATGATAAGTTGGTCCGTACGAGCATTCGTATAGTT
>OLKM01004871.1:0-19531 GCA_900291075.1 Melanogrammus aeglefinus | reverse complement strand
TAGACATTGACTTATCTTAAATTAGTCCTTGACTAGCAGTCTCTCTTTTAGTTTCACCCTCATTTTTATTTAAAAATGTTTAGTATAATTGGATTAGTAATGGGTTGCTGGTTATTGAAAAAGAGAATATACTTCAATATAGTTTTGAATTGATTTAGGTTGCTCTGACACGGGTTGAACAATCAAATTGCTACAATCAGAGATGGAGGCTTAGGTCCTGTGGATGTAGAATGCATCGAGTTCACCCCGTTTACAAGTAGCTCACCTGAGGCATAACGACAAACCAACAAAAAGGAAGGGGATTATGCATATAATTAATACCATGTTATATAATAAATAAATGTACTGCTGCACACAATGGAGCAGTAAGTACTATCCAAGTACACACGCGAATGTGTAAATAAATATAGATATATGAACCAGCTTGTCCATATTTGTAGTTCTGACTCATGCATGCTGAATATGGTGTTATTTACTATGATTTGGACGGCGAGGGCATAACCTTGTAGGCCTACCATTGACCCTGTCTTAAATCTCGGTGAACTTTCTATTCCATTTCCACTGAATCTTCCTGAAATGGGCGTCCATACCATTTTGAACAGCAGGACAGCCTTTTCCGTCAAATACAGGGTCTAACTCTTAAACTACCTTTGTTGTCAACTGCATAGTGGATGATTATGGGCCTTATCCAACCGGCAGTCAACTTCAATGCTATAGCTGGGTGGCGCATTCAGTTTCCCTCCACATAGCATTTAGAGCCAAGATGTCCTCTCGTTGACAAAATGGCCCATAGCTGTAGTTTTTATTTTATTTGTATGGGATTACATTGTGCTGTCCAGCCTTGAGGTTCAGTTTTAACCGAACACCGATATTCTTTTTTAGATTTGGAAATCAACGCAAGCCTTTCTTTCAACTTGTACACAAAGAGCTTAAAAGAGTGGCAGATCACAGAGGCGTTGCGTAGTACCCCGTAGTAGCCCACCTGGTTTGTAGGCCAACAGACTAAAAATGGATTTTAAGTGGAGATTTACACAATAAGTTGTGGCATCATGCTGTAACCCACCTCACAAACTTGCTGTTGCTTATTTTTTAAGCTCTTTTTTTTTTTCAAATTTGTATTGATGGGAATCAGAAGGCCAACTGAGGAAACAGAAACTGTAACAAGAATTTGGTTAAAAAAATATATAAAAGGTTTTTATATTCATGTTGATCCTTTTCTGATTATTTTATTCATTAAATGCATTCGTTTTTCTTGTATGATTTTGCATTGGTTTTATCTCCAATGGTCAAGGTGTTTTAAGAAATTCACTGTCAAGATCTCAGAGGAGCTGAAAGCTCTTAATCCATGAGATTTGGGATCGTTGCTCTCTGTGAAATTGTTAATTTCTAATTGAAATTAAGATCGACACCTTTCCCATCTGGGAGGCCTCTTAAACAAAATGCCAAATTTTTTTTTTAAATAAGATATTGATTAATTGAAGGGAGGCTGCTTAATGATGATCTGGGTGATTTATTGAATATGTGCAATGTTTCAAACGAACCGATACAAAAACGAGAATTCTTTTGAGCGTGGTGAACTACTGTACATGTGCTTCGTTTTCCATATATGTATGGTGTTTGAACGACAAGGGGTGAGCCATGCATTTGGTTTGATCCTGTGGATATATACATATTTTTCCAACTAATCTAGTATATGTAGTAAACCGTACAATAAATGTACTTTTGCATTGTGTCGGGCTTTTTTTCTTACTCAGACCGAATCGTCGACTTTTCCAAGATTTCCACACATGAAACATAGCAGCCTCCTGGCATCAGTGTAACTTGTGAAATATTATTAAATATTCATAATTTGTACGATGTCCAATATTCACCCAATAAAATAGTGATGTATAAATGTCATCGTTTCTCGTGTTTTCTTCTCCCCACATCACATTATACCAACGATGAGAAACTGAATAATTAAACAGCAGTTACAGGGTGACAGATTTGTGCCGTTCTGCAGGTTCTACAGCGAAATCTCGCGATAGCTGTGATCAGAACCACTTGTGTGACGACATAGTGGTGACAGATCTCAAATCTGTAGCTACGGCTACGTCCCGAGACCGAGCGGTAGGAGAAAATGGCGTTCACATTCGCGGCCTTTTGTTATATGCTGGCTCTATTGCTCACGGCAGCACTTATCTTCTTCGCGATTTGGCACGTAAGTTATCAATGTTCGTTCATCACCGTCGTGCGTCTTGTCCAGCTCCACCGAGCCGATATCGCGGCCTAACGTTTACGTAAGGACGGGCTTGTGATGCGTGTGGTTGCCATCCGGCTGGGGTTTCGCCGCCGGTCGACTCAACGCAGATCCTCTTTTTCATTTTATGGCCCAGGAATCCCCCCTCGGGTCCCGGGTTTGGGGCCCATAATGACAATGTTGTGTCCCCGGGAACGGGTTCCGATCTAGAATGAATGGCCCCCTGTCGCAAGCTAACGGTAGCACCCAGAAAAGAGCAGCACCTGTCACACAACAGTTGTTAACCAGCCATACGTATCGCGTTCCATCTTGATCGGCCATTTCTGTATACATGTGTAATGGGGGCTGTTGTATTAACCGGGCTGTTGTATTAACCTGTTATAACGATCTGGACGCTAGCTGGAGCTCGACATGCTAGCCCGGCTAACGCCGCTTAACCTCTTTGACGGGAGGTTAATCTCGTGACGTCACGGCTCAGTGGATTTCTACTGACTGTAGCTTTGATGAGGCATTACTGTTTACACTGAAGATTAAAACCAGAATCATTGAGAGAGAGAGACACACACACACAACACACACACACACACACACACACACACACACACACACACTTTTGTAAACGGAAATCGGGGTAATATTTGCAATATATTTTGTGTAATATTATGTCCCTTTTGCCTCTCCAGATAATCGCCTTCGATGAGCTGAAAACGGACTACAAGAACCCTTATAGATCAATGTAACACTTTAAACCCGGTAAAGTGACAGTCAATAGTCGGCCACATCCCCTTGCCTCTTTCAGCGCATGCACTTCAGCTTTTGTTTAATGTTATTTCAGGATGAGTTTATGCGTCTTGTAGACATTTTAACTTGATTTATCTGCACCGTTCTGCTAACTAAACTGTCTGTTGTACTTGTAAACCAGGAGTGATGTTTCAGCTCTCAAACTCTAACGCATTTATTCTTTTGGTTTTCTAATCTGCTTTTTATTTATTATTTTTTTCATTTTTGTTAACGGCCAAAAGACAGTTGAAAAGGTCAAAAAGATTAAAAGAATCAAAATTGCATTTGAAGGTTTGTACCAAACTTTAAAGAATGCCCGCTCAGTACAGTACAGTCTGCGGTATGTCATTCTGCACGGTAGAGTGTTTGCAACGGTTTTTTCAGTTAACTAATCGAAAAGGAACAAGACTAGATTTCATCTAAGGGCGTGCGTCGGTCCAAGCTTGTTAGTATGGCGGTTTTTGAGTCTTATGGGTGTAAAATCCCGTGGTTCGATTTCTTTCCCCACCATTTTATTTTTTTATAAACATCCCGCTGCAGACGTATTGCCAAGTTTCAAAAAGAGCCGTAGTTTACCTGGAGGTTTAATAAATCAAAGAGCCTGTTGCCGTTAACCTATAGTACATAGGCCTATGTGCACCTCAACACACATTGGACAGCAGCACCCTCTAATAAAATAATGCAATCATTTATCAACCAACATTCTCCCCCATGTTATGAGGACTCGAGGCACGCGCGTGTTAACTGAAAAGACTTGCAAAATGCTCAAGGACATGCATGATCTTGATTACAACCCCCCCCCCCTCCCACCTGTTTGCATTTGGTGTTTTTATAGTTATTGGTAAGTTATCAATAAACTTATAAATTCAGCCCACGGAATCCATTCTAGATTTACAGAAATATTTGGGGAGGTTAAGATGTTGTTTTTTTATGGTACGAACAAGTGAGGAGATGGGTGCTTGTTGGACGTCAATCTTAATTCACTTTACTGAATTTACTTTAAACCCCTCCCTGTCTCGAAGGTATCTGTCGGAAGCAATTGTGATTTTAAAATGGGTGGATTTTTTTTTTTCCTTTTTGGACTTCAAAGCTCCAGAAAATCACCTGGGGCTTGGGCCAGATGGCCGTGGAACACTACGACTAGCTCAGCAGTATCTCAGGGGGCCCTGATTGGTTCATGAACCTTTAGGAGTGGGAGGAGGCCCGCCTGTTAAACAGAATGGCCTATTTCCGTCCCATCGTGGTCAGTCGTCTCAGGGGTCTGTAGGTCCTTAACATAACCCTCGGCTCAATCTGAACTTCCGCTCGATAGAGCGATCGGCCGGTCATACATTTCTGGCAACATGGTGCAGGATTTCGCCACGTCCACCCCTTCCCCCCCCCCACCCCCCACAACTCTGCACCTCATCCACTCACCTCTCCATCTGTGGGCGTGTGGGGCTCAGCCCCAACCTGGGCTCTACATGCATGCATGGCTTCCATGTGGCGACTCCATCTGTCCGGGCCTGGCCTCCCCCCCCCCACCCACCCCACTCCCAGTAGCCCCAGTAGCGGGTGTTTCCATCACTGGCATGGTCCCCCCCTCTCCTCATCTTTAGAGTATTCAGATGAGGCCCTCCTCACGGTAAAAGAAAGTGGGATTGTTGTTTGAGATGAGCCAACAGAGCCTGCGGAGCTTAGCTTCATATGTGTCTCTGTAGAGTCCTGACGTTTGTACCCCCAGCAGTGATGCATGATGCTTATCATGGTGTCAGCACTGTTGGGTAGATCTGTCTCTCTCTTTCTGTGTCTCTCTCCCCCTCTCCGTCTCTTTCTCTCTCTGTCTCCCTCTCCTTTTTGTCTCTCTAGATATCTTTCTCTCAAAAAGCCAACTGGCTGCAATACATGACTTTCTATCCATGCCAGTACTCCACCATGCAAATGCATTTGTTTCAAAAATATCCATGCCACACGGAAGGCAGCTTCAAATAGTGCAAGGACCCTATGTATGTCAAGACTCTAGCCTCTCTCCTCGCTGCGCTTTACTTGCCCTTCTTGAAGGTCAGCCGGCCATTTCAAGACTTTAAATCAATGTGTTCCTCGTTAGAGGGCTAGGGTCGTCTCCTCAACACAATCAGTCGCTGCCTTAGTTTTAATTAAAAAGTCAGACCCTGCAGTTGACTCTAATGATTTAAGACAACTTCAGCATACCAGACAGAGACAGTCACGGTCTACGAGCGACCACAGCCGGCGGCGGGTCTGCGCTCCTCTCTCCTCAGGTGTTTCCGTCGTCCCCACCCCTCTGACTGTGTTTGCGTTGTGTTCGTAGCTGGTTCTGCCGGAGTACCTGATCCATGTCTTTCTTCTGCGTCATGTTCTTCTGTGCGGCTGAATGGCTCACGCTGGGCCTCAACATGCCGCTGCTGGCCTACCACGTCTGGAGGTGGGTGATGCTCCCGCATTGGCCGGGCTGGTTCCGTAGCAACATGCTGTACTCTTAGGGTTAGGGGTTTTTTTTACTGCTTATTTGACTTGAATCCCAGTCTAAAAGGTAAACCAATGAGAGCAGATCATTGCAATTGCATGCAAATTAACAAAAGGTGACTCTTCAAGACACACAAAAGAACAACAATTGCAATAGACCTCTTTCACCAGATGTGTTGTGTTGTTGGTTGTGTTCAGCTAACTTAACCCCTAACCCGCATTCACTCTGGTTTAGCAGCTACAGGTTTTATCTCTAGCGTCTGTTGCCGTTTACCTACAAATAAGTTGGACGCTTCCATTAAACAAATATATCTCCATGAAATACATGGACTATGTGATGAATTATGGGACCCAAACCGTAGTGCTAGTAGATCCACTCCGAGCTGAACCGTGTTCTGTAGTCTACCTGTAGGCGTCGTAGAGCAATACTAGATCCAGAGTCCTTATCCTTACCTGCCCCGTAATCACACGGCTCTTCACTTAACCCCTTCAGACCCCAATTATGTTCCAAGGTTGTGAAAAATATAATAATGACTTTTTCCCATCCTTAATGCAACCAGAAATGAGAATCAAATTATTATTATTTTTTATCATAACTCTTTAATTGTTATTTTTTTTGTCCATTTCAATGGTCATCGGGTCCAAACAGTTGTTAAAATATGAACATCATATGACAACATCATACCTATTTTTTGTCTCATAACATGGACATTACATGGAACATGAACTTGAACATTTCAAATGATGTTTTTTTGTAAGGTCCCAACAGTTTTAAAATATAACATCATAGCTTTTTTTTTTTTTTTTGGTTACAATTTACCAACAAAAATAACTTGAGGGTCTCACATTTCGGTCATTTTAGTCTCATTTTCTGTGGGCATATTTGAAGCAATTTCTCTGTGACACAAAACAGAAGTGTACCTGACACTTGTCACAGTAGACATGCGTTTTTCCTGAACAGCCTGGCAATTTGCACCTTGTTGCTTCTTTTTTTGCATCATAATTTGGCATGTGGTCCAGCATGTCGGTCTGCACCTCTTGAAGGGGCCGTTTTTCCATGGCTCCCCTCTTTTTTGGGGGCTCATCATGGTGAGGTGGACTCATACATGGACTGGGTGTGTTGGAACTGCTCGGCCTCCCTCGTTTTCTCAATGCGTGGGGCTTCCCCAAACGCACAAGAGCTTCTGCCACATTCAATTTGAATTCAAGGAGATCCATGACTAGCGGTGGCTGAGTGCCCTGACGTTCTTTGTCTCTGCGATACTCAAGCCAGCTATTCACTACAGCAACATCAAAGGCATGAGTAATCATGCGCAGTGACCATTTGCGGGACCGGATGGCAATCCTGTAAAGGCTGATGAGTTTGATCAAGCTTGTCCACCCCTCCCATGGCTCTATTGTGTTTTCTTTCACCACCTCTGGACGCTTGACCGTAACAAACTGCTCCATCTTTCTTTCTGCCACCTAGCAATCTTCATCTTCATCTCCTACACCAACAAAGTTGGAGGCCAGCAGCACAGGAGCGGTTATCTCAAACCACTTCACTAGAACCACCTTTCCATCCCTACTCCTCACTTCATCATGGTTCCCTCGCTCTTTTTTTGACATTTCCTTGTCACTCTTCAGTGGAGGCTTTGCAAAGCGGACAACCCTAGCTGTGCCAGCCGCATGGATTTTCTTTTCAGCCAGCACTTCAAGGACATTGTAGGTAGTGAAGAAGTTGTCAAAAAAGAGCTTGTGGTTAGGATTCTGGATTCTCTGGCACAGGTGGGCAACCACACCTGCTCCATGTCCTAAAACCTTCTTGCTCTGCTCAGAGAGCTCTGTTGTGGCACCTTGATAGATGAGGAAGTCATAAGCAAGGCCACTTTTGCCGCAGAGGAAATATATCTTGACTCCCCATGGTTCTGGCTTCCCTTTGATATACTGAAGCACAGAAAGTTTCCCCCTGAAAGGCACAATCTGCTCATCAATTGCGAGTTCTTCTTCCATTTGCAGCTCTAGACAGCGTTTCTTATATGGAATCATAGAGTGGTCTGACCTTGTAGAACACATCAGTGTTTTCAGAAGGCCTCTCATTGTTGTTCACCACATGCAGGTTGGAGCGAAGCTGGAAAAATCGGTTTCGAGACAGAGTATCCCGGAAAAGGCCGATATTGATACTGGAAGACCAGTACATTCGCACTCTTGCAAACCCAATGCACCAGTTGCCAAATGTAGACCAACAAGGGCTTCAATCTCAGAAATTGATTGCATGTTTATAACCCCTGACCTGCATTTTGTTTCTGCATAGATGTTAGTCATTGTTGTCATCAGCTGGAACATCTCACTGGGACATACTGCTTTGAAGTAGCCATATGGTGTTAGTGGCTCAGGGGGGTTCAGGAGCAGGAGCAGGACTTTCCCATGTCGTGTTTACTGGGGTAAAGGGGGTGCGACGCCACTCAATATCACTCTTCTTTGTGATGTTTGCAAAAGGGCCATCCTCAAGTAACAGGTTTCCATCTGCCTCCTCAAGCTCATAATTCTCTCCGTCTTCCTCATCCTGACCTTCCACTGCCTCAATTCTCAACTTTTTTCCCCTACCAATGGTTACCTCTGCCTCATCCCTGTCTTCCCCTGAAATCATTAGCAAATATATCTGTCTGTATATATTTATTTATTTATTTAAAATCTTATATGTGATATTATGCGATGTTTATACTAAAACATGACTATTTTTTTATATGATATTCACTGACTTTCTACACTCACCCACTCTTGGAAATCTATTAGCATCTCCATCTTCCTCATCGCTTCCAAAAATGTCAATATCAGAGATATTTCCATTGTCGATCAGTTCAAGGACTTCAAGGGCTGTATATTCTGCATATGGAATATTTTCAACTGATTATCAACTCATTCTCTTATTCTGATGTACTGTTTTTTTAGTATTAATAGGGTCATTCATCAATATGCTGTACTGTTAGGTTGAGTTTATTTAAATGGTTTCTGAACCCACAAGTGTCCATTCTAATGGACAGCGATATTTGATAACAATTCTGTGTAAAAACTAACACTGAAAATTCGATATTACACTTCTATTTATACATTCCATCTTTCAATATTGTATCAAAACTATGAAATATTCTATAAAATATCTATAAATATGAATATAACTGTTGAAAATGGTCCTTACTTCGACGTGTGGGGTGAAGCCCTGCCATGCCTCTCTTCCTATGTGGTTGCCATTTACTTTCAACATTAGGACGCTTCCATTAGACAAATATATCTCATGAAATACATGCGTATTATGTGATGAATTGGGACCTCAAAACCGTAGTGCTTAGTAGATCCACTGCGAGCTGAACGTGTTCTGAAGTGTAGTGTAGGACGTTGAAAAGTAAAAAAAAAAGCCCCCGTCATGTGACGTCCATTGTAATGGACACAGGGTCTGAAGGGGTTAAGTAGCTATCAAAACCTCTGCTAAATACCAAAAATGTTAACTATTTTGCCAATAGTTTCCTACCTTCATAATGGGTTTGAAGTTCGTCCTGTAGACCTTTTTAGCGCTGGTTCTGATTGGTTGTGACTGTGCTGCAGGTATATGACCCGGCCAGTGATGAGTGGGCCTGGGCTGTACGACCCCACCACCATCATGAACGCCGACATCCTGGCCTACTGTCAAAAGGAGGGCTGGTGCAAGCTGGCTTTCTACCTACTCTCCTTTTTCTACTATCTCTACGGGTATGCTCACCATTATACCGCTGTTTTGAATTTAAATGCTTTTATTTTGAAGGAGTCAGGAGTAGATAATTTTTATGAACTGATAGCTGTCTTATTTACCTCCATCTATGGGTACGGCTCTAGGAATCTTTTAAGCGGATTTATTAAAAAATATATATTTTTCGATTTTAAAAGTAAAAGCGCGGTATCCTGTAACGTTGCATGCTGTCTCTTGGGCCTCCAGGATGATCTACGTGCTGGTGAGCTCCTAGGCTGGTCGACGCCCAGAGCTGGACGGTCTGCATGTACAGTGGACGCCCGAATAACGCTGACACCTTGGGGGAGGGTCCTGGCCGCTGGAGGGGGAGGAGCCACACACAAACACCGCCCACAGAGGACTAGAACTAACCCCAGCTCCGCCTCCGTACACGGAGCTGGGGGCCATCTTGGCAAACGTTCAGTCCTTTGTCCCACAATGCAGTGCACCTTCTGCTAGCCCCGCCCTTTAAATTCAATGAAGGAACAAGAATGTTTTTTTTTGTTTTTTTTAACTGTGTGGTGATTTGCTGCTTCCGATTTTTTTTTTTTTATTGTTTATTGAATTTCCCTACTGTTGAATGTTTACAGTGAAGTTAATGGAGGGATTTGAGCATTTAAGGGTCATGGTCCATTATGGACCTGCTGTTCTAGAATGCTCCAAATTACAATCCAAGCTTTATAAAATTGATATTAATTGAACCCCCCCCCCCCCCACCCCCTTGATTCGTCAAACTAAATTGATAGAAAGTGTGAACATTAATCTCTCTCCCATCCATGCTAAGCTTGTGCACTAAAGTCCAGAAGTTCAACGAGACAACAAGTTGGTCTCAAACCCGATCTCTTTTCAAACCAGATTGCCCCTTTTAACCTCCTCGAAACCAGTGTGACACCTGATTCAACACCTGTCGTCATCGTCATCATCATCATGACGCTGTGGCTGTTTAGAGCGTTCTTTGAGCTGAGTAAAGTGAGGGACTGAGTAAAGTGAGGGACTGAGTAAAGTGAGGGACTTGATGATTTGGGAGTAAGGCTTTTCTTTAGATGTTCTCTACCTGGAGGTAGTCTCAGTACCCAGCTCGTCTTGAGCTGTTTCTACTCCGACTGCCAACGGGCCGGACTGTCGACTACCTCTCCAGTTCAGGATTCATTCAATCTCCAAATATTCCAACCTTTTGGGAGTGTGTATTTATTATTTTGTACTTTGTCTTGTTCTGGCGTTGCGCTGTCTTTGGTGCGGGCGTTCAACACTCCTGACTCCTACACTAAACGAGCCACCTGGACCGGTTATTCACGAGCGTCTCCTCCGGCACGCCTCTTCTTTAGGAAGGGCATGGCGGTGGAGCGCATCATTTATATTTCAATGTTTCTCTTGGACCCCACCCGTGTTACCGTCTAGGAAGAACTAAGACTAGTTTGTTTGAATCAAAATAAAAAAATCGTATCCCACTACACCATTTTGTGGTATGTCATTGGAGCCAAAAGGGGTTTAAAGGAAAGTCGTACGTTTAAAATTTGCGATTCCTTGACTTTTATCAACGGGTTTAAGACGAAAGGTTTTATGAAACCGTTCCTGGTTCTGGTGTTGCGTTACTTCAGTGAAAGTCTCCAAGCAGCCATTGAACACCATACTTTGAAAGGTAACGTTCTCCCCATCACTATGCTGCATTAATTCAGCACAATTCTAGTCTACACGTTGAGCATAATGCTAGAGAACGTGCTTAACATTAGCACTACGGTGTTTTCAGGTCAAATTTATTTTTAAAAAAGGACTACAGTCATCGCGTCAGGAGTTGGGGGCGCCAGATTTTGCAAAGGTTCAAAAATCTAATTAGGATCCATTTAAAGGGGTACCTCAATAGTTAACAATGCCTTTAATAGTAGACCTGGATATTGACAAATGTCTTCACTATAAACATGGCAAAAACTAAACGTTCTATGAATTTGACAATTGCACAGCGGGAGAAATTAACAACTTCCATATTTATTTGAAAATAACCAAATTCCATTCCTCACATATTCAAGTTCCATATTTTAAGAGTATCCATTTAAAGTGCAAACATCTTGAGTTCCAAGCAAACACACACACCCATAGAAGATGGAGAAGCTAAAGCTTGCTATTATTTAGCCTGTTGATGCTAGGCTGTGGCTCTTCCGGGATAGGGATCCCCGGGACACACAGCGCTCCCCGTGACACACAGCGCTCCAGAGTTCTTACCGGGAGACTGAGCGCTCCACCGTGTTCTCTCGGCGCTGCTGGAATGCCGCCTGCTTTTCCCGGAACTCATGGAGGAAGTTGTATTGCTGTGTGAAGAAAAACACAATCATTATTACTAAAAAAAATCAGGACCTGCCGATCTGAGAAGATTCCTGTTAACACGGGACGCAACCAATGAGTGGTGTACATTGCTCCTCCACTTGTAACCCCAGATGACACCTCAGTCATGTGATCATGCCAACCATGTGTTATTGAGCAGTTGTGAAATATTCAAGTGTCACATCCACAGCCTTTAGAGGAGATAAGATGCGTTTCTATTTCATGGCCTCTTACTAATATTAACTGCAGATACCGGCAAAACCCATGTGTCTCGGCACCGTGCACTGCAGGTACGGATGCTTTGGTTGGTCGAGGCCTCACCTTGACCGTCTGGATGGCTCCTCCCCCTCTCAGTTCCCGGAGGATCTCGATGGCTTTGTTTGCCGTCATGGTAACGGACAGCTGGAGCAGGAGACATGCGGCGACTAGACAGGAAGTACAGACACAGGATTACACTCTCACTCACTCTCACACTCACTCATATTCACTTTCTCACTCTCACTCTTCAAAAAAATATATTCTTACTTAATCCGGAGCGTCCCAAGCCTCCATAACAGCTGAAAATAAGAAAACACAGGAGTGAGTTTATGTGTTCTGAGAGTGAGAAGCTCACTCAGACCAGGGGACTATTAGGAGCTAGACGTAAACTAAACGTAGGATACCACTAGAGCTGGAGGGGATGGCCAGGTCAATCACAACACCCAACAGCAGGGAAAATTGCGAAAAGACTAAATAGAAGTCTACAGTAAAAACATAACTTTTAAAGTCCTAGTACTCCTACAGTTCTGTTATTACTTGAAAGCCGCTCCGATATCGATGGTCGATCAATGCTTCAACCGTTCCGCGCTTCTGTTGCGAGGACGGCAGTCTGTTCACTTATTGTCGACAATTTATTTTATACATTTACCTTCATACATTTTTCATTAATATTCTATAATGATGACAATACATTTGTATTCTTGCCAAGCATAACCATCCATGTTTTCCGACTTGGCAGCTCAAACGCACTTAGGTCGGAGATGACGCGTTTCAACGTCTGACTGATAACGTAGCAAACAGTCTTGCATACTCGCCGATACCCGATAGAAATACCACCGATACTGCCTACCACCGATAATAAGTAGACGTTCACACCAGAGAGGTTCTGATACCGATACCACCGGTATCAGAACCACTCTGATGTGAACGCCTACCAATTCCTCCGACGTTCACACCAGAGTGGTTCTGATACCGATACCGGTATCAGAACCACTCTGATGTGAACGCCTATCAATTCCTCCGACGTTCACACCAGAGTGGTTCTGATACCGATACCGGTATCAGAACCACTCTGATGTGAACGCCTATCAATTCCTCCGACGTTCACACCAGAGTGGTTCCGGTACCGGTATCAGTGGTGGAACCACTGTGGTGTGACCCGTCTCCCACGCCCTTCAGACTCACTGGATCACGGTGCGGCGCTGGTCCTCCAGGCTGCTCTGGAGCTCCTCAAGGATCTGCCCGCACTGCTCCAGCTCGGGGGCGCCCCCGTCGGGGAAGGGCAGGTGGTGCACCCGAAAGCCCTGCCGGCGGTAGGCCTCCAGCAGGGAGGGCACGCGGTACATGTTCAGCTCGCCGCGGGTGCAGAACACGAACACGTCCTGCACGCCCTGGTTCTGCAGCTCGTCTGGGCGCCCCGGGGAGGGGGAGGGAGGGAGGGAGTGTGGGAGTCAGACACGATCGCCATGGAGATGGATCAACAACAACAAACAACACGCATGCTGTTTAAAAAGGAGGCTGAACTGTGGTGCGTCCATGTACTAGTGCCGACGAACGGTGCAACAGTTTGAAGTTCAGCCAGGATCTAGTCCGGCTCCATCGTCAAGATCACTGAGCTGGAGCCAGGCTGAAGTACCAAACCTCAGGCCTCTCCTCTCCTCAGGACGGAGGGAAGGTCACACAATGATTGAACAAAGCTCTGCTATTCAGGGGAAAGCTTTGGAGTCTGGTTTTGGTGAACTTTGCCTTGTCTGATGATCAAACTGCACATTGGTGGGACCTGCCAACAAACACTACGCGTTGTTAGACCAGTTTGAGGACAGACTGGGGTTGGCCGTTATATCCCTGGGAGAGGCTTTGCAGGGATTGCTGAGAACAATGCAGTGGTTATGAGGGCATCGGTTCTATCATGTGTAATCAGGTTATATCATGTGAATATGTTTTTGGTTATTTGGTGGATATTTGAGGTCCAAAGGTGTTTATTTCTGGTTCTATAGTGTGCATTTAATGGAACTTTGTCAGGACAGGAGCTTAATTGTTGTGGCGGTCATGAAAAATGTGCGTGTTGATGCAAGAACCCTCCATCACAACCTCAGCTTACTGTCACCTGTTCAACAAACCCTGCCCACAACGGTCACCTGTTCAACAAACCCCGCCCACCACGGTCACCTTACCAACATCTCTCTGGAGATTTCTTCGATTCTCTTTGAATTTACAGCCTAGAGATAGGAAAGCAAAAACACATTGCTGTCAGACATCGGACTTGAAGTAAAATGGATTTAATAGAGTTGACTCTTTCATTGTTATGGAATACTTTACCGGGCAGTGCGCATATACCGAGGAACTGCGCTGATTCAACTACAGAGAGTGGTAACCTTAGTGAGGAGGAACAAGAAACACTTCAGTTTGTAACACATAGTTTCTGAAGGGTGGGGGTTGCTAGTTAGTCTAACATGACAAGCAATTCAGCAATTAATTGGACACAACACACACACACACACACACACACACACACACACACACACACACACACACACACACACACACACACACACACACACACACACACACACACACACACACACACACACACACACACACACACACACGGTTTACCATGAGATGTGGAAAGGTGTCAGCTGCTCCTCACAGACCTCCTCTTCATCAGAAGAGTCGAACTCACTCGTCCTCATGACGTTAGACCAACTTTAATTGTGACATAAATACGAAAACAATCATCAGTATGAGGTAACGTAATTGTAACTGTTGGACGATTGTTTCTGTGCGTGTGCGTGTGTGTGTGTGATCAAAACAACTGGAAGCATATAGCCTATCCATTTGGTCGAATAAATCGTATTTCACTGCATTTCCTCGACATAACTCTCCAATATTACGAAAGGAGAGCATCCCATCAGACACCGACTAACCAAGATATCATGATGAAGGGCTTTACCTATCCGAGGGCTAACCGCAGCCGACCCGACACCCGAAATACACACGAACGAACACACACACACACACACACACACACACCACACACACACACACACACACACACACACACACACACACACACACACACACACACACACACACACACACACACACACACACACACACATGCTCCGTGGCTAAGCTAACGTCACCTTGCAATAGCACAACACACCGGGTCTAAGCCAAATAGCCTGGCAACCGAAATGTCGATACGATCAACTGAATGTGTATCATCGATGGAAAAGAGTAGGATTGAAACGTACAATCGTTATTTCTCTTCATTCCCAATCATTCAATTCGAGTCAGCAGTTTTGACAGCTGGGAGTGCTTCGTTTTTTAAAAAATCCTAGGAGGAAGGCGCCAAGCCAATCACAGCGAGGGCGCTGTTGTTGGCCACGCCCCCAGAGATGCGCTCCAAGATAATGTCCGCAGAAATTACTTTGGCCCTTTCCCAAGAAGACCTCATCTCAAAACGTTCACATGTGAACATACCCCTAAAAGTAGCTGGTCATAAAAAATACTTTAATTGAATTGATTTATGATGGACAGACATTATAATAAACACATAACAAGAAAAGTGTGTTAAAACGTTTTTCTATTTTAACATCTATTTAAAAGTGGGTAGGTGAATGTTCTCCTTTATATACAGGCCATGTATTCAACCTCGGAACAAGGGTGATACATATTAACGCACTGCCAAGTCATCCTGGGTTTAAAGAGTCGTCGTAGACGCCACTGGGGCGCGAGGAGTTCTGCTCGCGCTGGGTCGCGCGCGCAACCACTCGCTGTGTCCGCGCGGCCACCGCGCGCGCTGTGTCCACGCGCACCACGCTCTGTGTCCCTGCCGCCCCTCGCGCCGCAGACCCGTTTAAAACATGAGTGGAAAAGTTGTTTTCTTCCCTCGAGAGGGCGGATGGCGGGTCTGGGATTATGGCAGGCGACGACGTGTCTCACGTCACTCAGGAACCTCTCCATTAAGGTGAGTCTATTTTAATCTTTATCTTTATTCCGCTGTGTATTCTGCTCTTCTCCTTGAGATGCGTTGATATCTGCGGGCGATATGACGAGACTAGGACATAAACACTCTAGTTTAGATTTAAGTAGAATACCTTCTCAAAGTGATGATCAAACGTTTATAAAATCAGTAATTAATCCAGTGAGCCCGACTTCCATAGGCCTATAATGCACGAGGGCAAGGCATTATTATGAAGGGACATTATCCTCGTTATCAAACGTGTAGGCGTTAATATTATGATTATACATATATTATTATTATTATTATTATTATTATTATTGTATAAATGTGTTTTTTCTTTTGGGGGGGCGGGGGTTATTTTCCGTCTGTCCAGAGCTGTTGGCTCCTCGCGCCCCGACCTCCCGCGGGGCTGAGCTCCTTGGCTCGCGAGTGACTTCCGTTCTGCTGGCAGGGGACACGCACGCGAGTGGGTCGCTTTCTCTGAACAAGCGGACATTACAACCCAACCACACACACACGACGCACACACACACCACACACACACTCACACACAACACACACACACACACACACACACACACACACACACACACACACACACACACACACACACACACACACACACACACACACTAAACCCTGGCATTATACACATTATTACGTCGCCTATAATCACAGCCGTTTGCAATATTCTAACTTTACTGGAACCGATATTTCTTATTCCATTATTCTATTTGATTATAACCCATATGGATACATATGTTTTATTTTTCTATTTGTTATGTTATTGTTGTTTGAGACTAGTTAGACTGATGCCCATTAATATCTCATTTCACTCATGGGCAAATGACAAATAAACCTGCAAAGGTCCAGGAGTATGTGAATAGTATACGTGTGGGTGTGTGACTTCTGTCAGAGAACAGAGAATGACTTCTCTCTCCTTTGTGTCCCTGACACCCGACCCTGCTGCCTGAGAGGAGAGACTGGGTGAACTGGGTGAACACAGACTGGTTCAGGGGCTTCCCAGCACAGAGCCCTGCTTCTCTGTTCTTTGTCATGCAAAAATCCCTCACCATCACGTCTACCATCGATAAGACAACTGGGAACCACTCAAAACATGACCCATGCAGCACACACACCTGATTCATGTGTGTGTGTGTGTGTGTGTGTGTGTGTGTGTGTGTGTGTGTGTGTGTGTGCGTGTGTGCGTGCGTGCGTGCATGCGTGCGTGCGTGTGCTTGTTGTTTGTGTTCCCGCTGTTGTCGGTGCGGCGTGCGTGCTGTCGCGGTGGTGCTGTGTTGTTGTCCCGCTGTAGGTGATGAATCTCAGGAGGGAGAGCTAGTGGCGAGGATCTCCAAGGTACGCTACACTAGCATGCTTAGCCTTAGGTTGCCTTAATTGAGCCCTGTGGGTATAGGAACGGCTGGACCCCGGACCTGTAGGGAAGGGACGTGGTTCTTCATCACTGTACAACAACAGCACACACAATGGAGGGGCTGTTTCAGAGTCATGGGCTCTTAGTCATCTCATAGGGAAGTTATTTTGACTTTGGTGTAACTGGTCAGGGTTAGATCAATCAGAACTTAAGTTGGAACAACAGCTCAAAGGAAAATTGAATTTTGTGTATTAAGATATATAATTTATAACTGCTTTGTAATAATAGTGGTTGTGTGTCCTTTGTCTGGTCCTTTTGAATTTATCTTTTATACTGTATGTCCTGAAAGTCATCCACAAATACAATTATGTTATTACTATGATTAATGTTACTGTTATTATGATCATATGGATGATCCTGATGATTATTAATATGATCCTGGTAATTATTGATATGACCCTGGTTGGATTATTTAATATGATCCTTGGTGATTATTTGGGAGACCTTGGTGATTATTCATCTGATTATTGATATGACCTGTGATTATTGGGATGACCCTGGTTGATTATTGATATGATTTTTGATTATGACCCCTGGTTGATTATTGGGAGACCTGGTGATTATTCATCTGATTATTGATATGACCCTGGTGATTGATTGGGATTGACCCTGGTTGGATTATTCATCGTTTTGGATATGACCCTGGTGTTATTGGGATGGACCCTGGTGATATACATCTGATTATTGATATGACCTGGGATTATTGATATGGACCCTGTGATTTATTGATATGATCCTGGTGATTATTGATATTGAACCCTGGTGATTGTTATTATGACCCTGGTGATTAGGGATAAGGACCCCGGCCGATGAGTGGAAGACCCGGGGATAGGGAGAGGGACCCGGGGGAGAGTGGATGAGCGGGGATGAGGGAGAGACCGGGGAGATGGAGAGGACCGGGGGATGAGGAGTAAGGGACCCTGGGGAGGATGGGAGAGTGGACCCCGGCCGAGGAGGGAGATGACCGGAGTAGGGTAGGACCCGGTGAGGATGGAAGAGCCGGGGGAGGAGGGAGAGGACCCGGGAGGAGGGATATGACCCGGGAGAGGGAGGAGGACCCGGTTAGGAGGAGAGGACCGGGAGATGGGAGAAGACCCGGGGAGGAGTGACCGGGGAGGAGAGGACGCGGGGGAAGGGGACCCGGGGGAGGGAGAGGACCCTGGGGAGGAGTGGTGTCGTGGGAGGGTGGAGGACCCGGACCAGGACGGCCGGGGACGCGGAGTGGGGGGGCGAACCCCCGGAGCGTGCGCCCCCCGCCCCAGCGCCAGCTGCAGGGGCTCGGAGCGGGAAGAGCGGCGTGCGCCAGCGCCCGGAGGGAGGCGCAGCCAGAGCCAAAGGGCGGACGCGGACCTGCGGGAGGAGATGGGAGGAAGAACGCTCGAGGCTGGCCAGTGAAGAAAGCACGGCGCCTGGGAGACCCGGGGGGGAGACGCGGAGGGGGGAAGAAGGGCCGCCTGCGGTGAAACGGGGGAGGGGGAGCCAGGGATAAAGCTTGAGGTGAGGGCACAAGAGGGAAGGAAAAGCGCGGTGAGAAAGTCAAGGCCATGGGATGCAAGGGGGACCAAGCACGGAGAACACGCGGGGGTGAGGGGTGGGGGAGGGAACCCACGTGGGAGGGAGTGAAGCGAAACACGGGTGGGGGGTGTACCACCAGGAGGAGCGCGGCGTGGGGCAGGCAGAGCCGGACAGCGGGACGGCAACCAACCGGAATGGAGGGCCCAGCAGGAAGAAAAAGGCGCCCCCACCACCACGACCAGAAGGAGACGGGACGCAGGACAGACGCAGAGGGACAGGGAGCAGAAGCAGCGTGAAAGAGTGACCCGGCGGCCGGACGCCGGGGGAAGCAGGGGGAAGCCAAGGGGGGAAGTCAAACCCGAAACCCGGGCAGTGGAAGGGCCAGCGGACCCAGGTGGAGCGAGCGGAGCGGGGAAAGGAAAAGGCAGGACAGGGGCAGAAAAGGAACAGGGGTAAGGGGAGCAACAGAGGAAGGGGAGGCGTCGGTGCCGCAGATGCGAACAGCGTGGCTGCCTGAGGCTGGAAGGAGTAAACCACAGCCAACGGCGGCAACAAAAGGGCACGGAAAGAAGGGTGGCGGAGGGGCAGAAGAGGACGGTGGACGAAGGAGGGCACGGTGGCACCAAACGGGGAACGGCAAGAACGCCCCCGGGCCACCAGAGGGGGGCCGGGGAGGGTAGCCGGTGGGCCACCGCGGGAAAGGAGGAAGAGGAGAAGAAGTAAAGAAGGAGGAACCCTAGGGGGAGGAGGGGGGGCCCACGGGGAGGGCCCAGGGAGCCAGGGGAGGCGGCCAGGGGAAGGACGCAGGGCGAG
>OLKM01004870.1:12500-19544 GCA_900291075.1 Melanogrammus aeglefinus | reverse complement strand
GCCATGCCAGTTCCCACGGACGTCAGATCCCTGCAGCGTTCCTCGGCATGGTCAACTACCTCGGCAAGGTTACATTCAACGCTCAGTGAGGATCGGCGGCAACCCCCTGAGCAAGCTCACAGCAGCAAGGAGACGCGCCTGGTGTTGGTTCCAAGCAGCACCTAGGAGGCCTTTGTGACCAGCCTGAAAGCCTGCCTGTCTCTAGCGGCTGACGGTCCCTGGCATACTACGAACGTCGAGTGAGCCAGTCACACTCAACCTGTGAATGGCATCATCCCATGCGTCTAAGGTTGCAGCATGTATGCAAAACGGCAGACCGACGCTAGCCTTCGCTGTCAACGTGCCCTCAACTGACACTGAACAGCGGTATGCCCAAAAAATTGAAAAGGAGCTACTGGCCCGTCGTCTTTGCTTGCGCCAAGTTCAAGTAAGACTATGTTTTGACGGAAAAGCCATCAACCGTTGAAACGGACCAACCCAGTCCCTTGTCACCCAATCATAAAAAAGCCATTCACGTCGCCCGACTCTGCCCGTCCTACAAGAGGATGCCGCTAACGCCCGCAGAGCTAACGACATCAGCAGCTGGTCTACAAAAAGGGGTAAGCACTATGTATCTTGCAGACCACCCTTTCCAGAGCTTCCACTGCACAAAGACCCCACAGTGCCGGTCCGAGGCGCCAACAGAGTTTGAGGTCAATGACTGTAGAGTGCGTTCGCAAACACGGCCCGTCTGGAGGAGCTGAAAAGCGACACGGCGCAGGATGAACGTGCTGACAACGCCCTCAGTGCAGTCATCTACAGAGGGTGGCCATCCAGGAAGGCCAGGTCCAGGCCCGCCATCGCCCCTTCTTTCCCTACAGAAAGACGAGCTCAGCGTGAGGGAACGGCGTCATCATGAAGAGCAGCAAAGCAGTCATTTCCACCCGCTCCTGCAGAAGAAGAGTAACATCACAACATCGTATACAAAGGTCATCCAGGTCTCAGACGCGAACCAGCGCAGAGCCAGAGTGTCATCTTCTGGCCGGAAATGTCAAAGACATCGCGGAGGAGCTGCTTCCCATGCAAGGTAATGCCAACAGCACCACACACATCCAGCAAAAGAACCCCATCCAGCTCCAGCCCGTACCAGACGCTCCCGTGGGTCTACAGTGGCAAGCTGACATTTTCGATTGGCATGAAACACTACCAAGTCCTTGTCGATTCCTACTCTGGCTGGTTCGAAGTGGACCTCCTCCGTGACAAGAACATCGACGGCAGTCATAGCGAAGCTCAAGAGACATTTGAATCTGGCATGGTGTGACCGCATAGACTTTCAACTGACAATACCCGCTCGACCAGTAACATGCGCAGCCAAGTTCAGTATTCCGGGAAGTTGCGCCAAACAATGGGACTTTACTCACATCCACATAGCAGTCCGCTGAGTCCACAACTCCGAAACGGGCTTGCCGATGAGAGGGCTGTGGCGACAGCGCCAAAGCAGCTCATGGAGAAGTGCCGTCGCAGAGATGGGACTGATGTTTTTTCTCACCTGCTGAACCTGAGAAACATTCCCCGTGACACAACAACTAGGGATCCACTGCCGAACGCCTCATGTCGCAGACAGACTCGTTGCTTGACATTCCTGTGAGCAGGCAGATTGTTGGCTAGCCTGCTTCTAGAGACACGCGGCACATCACAACGCAACTCCTTCAAAGAGACTGAAGACGGTGAAACGCCACTATGACAAGTCAAGCCCGCCCACTGGCAGCCTCTCCAGGAGGGGCAAAGTCCCGTCCGCCATGCAGACAAAGAGGGCTACGACAAACCTCGGCAAACTTGGACGGAGGTGCGCAAGGAGCCACGGTCCTACAACATCGCAGGCCAACGGCAAGAACCTACAGGAAAACGGCGTCGGCCACATTCCTCACCTGTGGCAGAGCCCACCACCGCCTCTGCTCCCAGCCCTACGACGCCAAGTTCAGGATTGCCCGGCTCTTTCCCCAGTGGGAGGCACGACACAACAAACACACCAACATCCCAATGCCCACTCCGACCCCCGCCCCACCGCACCTCTTCACTCCAACTTAACGCTCCACAGGTCCGCCATCCAGCACCGGAAGACCGCTACACTCGCGTTCAGGTCGCCACTTTGTAAGCTATCCCAGAAAATACATGTGAAGAGACTTACCTGTCTGAAAAAAAAAAAAGGACACTTCTGTTCTCGTTGTTCGTCATTTTATTATCGTTTATTATTCTGTTTATATTGTTGACTAAAAAGGAGAGGAATGGAGAATCATTTCATAAATGATTAGTTCTGCTTACTTCGACATTCTGTTCTCGTGTTCGTCAGGTTTATATTATTGACTAAAAGGAGAGGATGTAGATCATCTTGTAAATGATTAGTTCTGGCTTCGATTGTCTATCACTGGCCACCCGTACTGATAATGACGTTGGCCAATCAGAACTCTTATTATGTTTCTATGTTATGTGTCTGGCGCGAGCACTTCACTCAATAAACCTACAGTTACGGTAACCTGGTGTCGCCGTTGTCCGTTGAGTAAGAAAAGAGTAACTTTTTTACACGTGAATTGTTACAATTTTCTCAGAATCAAAAGGCGAAAGTAGAAACGGGTGGCAAAAGCTGTCGTATTGTTAGTTTCATCACAGACAATTTTAAGTAGAAACGGGTGGCCAAAAGCTGTCCACATTGTTAGTTATCGCAGACAATTTCAATATAACACTATAACAATCAATGTTCTGTACGGTGCTCCTTCAAGGGACGTTAGGGGAGAACGCTGCCCCGGACAGAGAACCTTAGTTTGGAGAGTCGTGCTTATGGTGACGCACGACAAATACTTTCCAATTGAGATGATGACCTGAGCTTGAAAAATGTGTCCTTTCTGGACACGAAAATTTTGAAATAGGCTATACGTGGTGTCGCTGATCACGAAAAATAAGATTAAATAACGTGAGTTATCACGAATTTTCGTGAGACCGGGTTGTTATGTAATGTGACAGGGAGCGGAGATGGAAGTCTTCCTAAGGCTTGGTCTGTTGGGTACCAAATACCTACCAGTTGGTTAACAATTAGTATCAGTTGTAGTAGTATCTATCTCCTCACCTCCCTATATATATATATATATATATATATATATACTATATATAATATATATATATATTATATATATATATATATATATATTATATATATATATATATATATATAGTTTTTTCTATCTGTCTCATTTCCACTGATGAAGTGAATTATACCTCGTCTTATAGGCTACGACCACGTACAGGCTAAAACCTGCAACTGCATTGTTAATACTTCAGACGGACTTATTTACTTCTAATGGAATTTTAACTCTAATTTCTGAACTCTTTTATTGTTTTTATTGTACTCAGAAGACGAATAAGCTGACTCATTGTAATGCTGTAATAAATAAATGTAATAAACGATACGCCATAGATGAAAGTATTTTGTAATTATGTTATCATAGTTGCCACGGCACTTACATACACAATGTTCGGTCAAGGTAGCTTAGATAGTGTATAGTCAAAGTGTATGTACTTGTAGTGTTCACCACCTCCACATAACACCTAATTTGAAACATCTTAACATCTTTCGACTTTAAGAACGACACAACAGAAAAGATTCGCGAAAGAAGAGCTCTTGGTCTCGACTGATGTTGTCTGTGTGTTTTGCCCTAGCATATGATTGGGTGAAAACGGCTCAAATCTATTGGCTGAGAAAATTGAGGGCAGGAGTGCATTAGCATATTAACAGCACGCGTGCTGTTAATATGCTAATATGCGTTCTTGGCGCGCGCGCTGAAATGCCAGAACGCGTTCTGGGCGCGCGCGCTGAAACGCTGGGCGCGCGCGCTGAAACGCCGGAACGCGCGCGCTGAAACGCCGGAACGCGCGCGCTGAAACGCCGGAACGCGTTCTGGAAAAACAAAACGCGTTCTGGGCACGCGTGCTGGCGTTTCAGAACGCGTTTAATTGAAGTCGAATTGTGGCACACTCGGCTTGCCATACGTGGGCGGGCTTTTTGTGTACGCGCGCTCCTTCGCCGCGCGCTCCTTCGCCCTTCGGGTAATTTCGGACGGGGGCGGGACACCACATCTCGACGGGGAAAACAGATTTCGACACAGTTCGCTCTGTCCGCCTGTAGACACCAACATGTAGTCCCTGTGCTGCAGCGAGTTTCAGCAATGCCTGTTTCTTCTAGAATAAATGGCTGACTCTGGCGAGGACGGCGGGCCATGTGTGTTAACTCTCAACCCAGGCTTTACACCTCATCTTGAACAGCTGGTGTATTGGATACATATTTCCGGACCCAGAAAGTGAACTGGAAACACCTGCCAAAGCCCGCCGGGAGAAACAGACGTCTGTGTTTGTTTTTTTACTAACACATTCGCTACAATAGTTTTAAGTCCCGGGGAACGTGAAAATGTGTATCCGAAAGTAGCCGGGCCTTATTGGCAGAGCATAGGCTTACATTACTTTAGCTTGAGTTTATGCCGTATAGGGCTACTCGAGGCATACGTTATATTTTTGCTTTGCTGAGTGTTGTGCTCCTTCTTTCTTAGACAGTATCGGCTTCCTGTGTTGTCCAGGTCATCAGAGCTGATTACCCAGCACAAGATGGCAGTAGGCTACCCTGGCTACCAGCAGACAGTAGATGCTCAAGATGAGCTGTGACTATTTTGACTCTAGCAAACGCACCCTATAGGCCTAGTTTTGTAAATAGTTCACATTTTTTTCCTGAATAAAACCTTCAAATTCATGTTGGTTGTTGTGATTTGTTTACTAACCCAAGTGATATGTTATACTAAAGGTAGGCCCACTGCATAAGATATACACTTATTGCAAACGGGGAGAGAAGGTTGAATACAAATACTTGATATGCTGAGCTACTGTATTTAGCAAATGTTTTATATGCTTGTACAGTAATATACAAATGATGCGGTGGAAAAAACAAGGGCAGAAATCATAAACCCTAACCAGTAAAACGTATCACGGGGGATATGGTTACACAAAGTTCCTGCGCTACCACTAGGACCATGGGTCCAACCATAGATATGTTCTATATATGTAGCCCATGTATGGGTCCAACCCCTCCAAACGGAAACAGGCGGGTGGTGCAGCGGGCGCAGTGCACTGTGGTAGTTGGAGGATTTCTTACTTTTGAACCAGAAAGAGACACTTCTGTCCTTTTCTTCAGGCTAGGATGAACCGATTTTAAAAAAAATCCACATTTATAATAGCCTACATTTATTTACTTCATATAGCCTAACCTTCATATCGCCACTGGTGACGATTCCTTTTAATGTCTGTTATATTTGTAATAATCACAGTTCCAGTCTCAACGGGATTTACAGGCCATATATTTATGACACCGACCAACCCTAACCCTAATGTTGTGTTCCTGAATCCTCGAACGCCAGAACTTCCGAGTCGAAAGTCGAAGATCTCCCGGCTTTCTTGCGGCATTTCTCGAAGGCACGCCCCTTTTGACTTGATCTTGAAAATCTGAGAGTCGACCGAGAGCAGTGATGACGCGCTCTACAAAATGGCTGCGACCATGAAGAGTTTTTTTGTATTTGTACCACGTCGTAGGTCATTTTAATGTCGACTTTAAATGCTCTTACACACTTGATTACATTGCTACTTTATTCCGGTCACCAATGTATAGGCCTACATTGCATGGTCTTGCTGTGCGTACAATACAATTTAAAGTCGTGTTTGTTTTCGGGCTGGTTTGCTAAAGAGGCTAATGTAGCTAAGTATAAACAACGGCTAGCCAATTTCATGCCACAATCACAAAGACGAACAGGAACGCTATGAATGCTCGGAAGTGACGTCAAACGTGCACAACTCGGAAGGCTGGCGTCCGAGGATTGAGGAACCACATAAACCCTGGGGGGGCTGTCTGATAGGACGGACTGACCGTAGCCTACCTAACCGATAGTCAACAGCATTAATGTGGTGGATTATGTGAGTCTAGCGCTGTAATCCAGCAAAGAGTGCATTAAACGAATCTAAACGAAATGAAAGATAAGAAAGCTTGTGAGGATTTTAATTCCATAGGGCAGACATGTCGGTCGTAGCACAACCAGTTAATGTTTCACAGCTGTGTTGGAGGTCTACGATGTCTTACTTCACTACATTTAGGTCATTAAAAGGACAATGTAAAGATTCTCTGAATTCTGCTGGCCTGGTTTTCTTGATTTCCAAAACACATTTTGTTGCCGTTCATTTAATTAATTCACACAGGGCCCTGCACTCCTTCCTTATACATTGTTTATCCAAGGTAAGAAAATATGAGAACAGGGAACGTGATGTGCCATCACTCACACACAAACAGCTGCATATGCTCTGATCAGCACACACTGTGCTGTCATCACACACAGTGAGCCCTACAGATATCTTTCTGCGGCGTGTCAGTAAACAGCCCTACTCTGAGCCCTACCAGACAAAAACAACTGCACCCGTTGAGATTTAACGCTTTTAAGACGAACATAACACATTTGGTTAAAATTGGACTTATATTTTTTGTTACCTAAGCAATATGTGATATTTGCTTTTTTATGCAACAGTTGCAACAATTCCATCTAAGCATGGATAAATGTTTAAAACTGAATACATGTGAAAAAAAGACCCTTTAATGTCTCAATTTTTCATTCTGTATTTGCAAAGCAGACTGGAGCAGATCATGAGAATCCTTTGCACAACTATAGATTGAAGCAGAAATCATTATGAATCGAAAATCGTTTTGAATCGAAAAATCGATTTTGAATCAAATCGATTTTGATTCGAATCGTAGCCCCAAAAAACTCGCTTGCCCTAATAGGCCTATAATAATATATATATATATATATATATATATATATATATTATATATATATATATATATATATATATATATATATATATATATAAATAATCGTGCTGGAGGCAACGCAACTGAAGAAAAAAAAAATACATATTTAGACTTATGTGAACAAACTTATTAAAATAGATAGAATGAGAAAAATATATATATTTGGAAAAGGTATA
>OLKM01004870.1:0-7500 GCA_900291075.1 Melanogrammus aeglefinus | reverse complement strand
AAGATTATTTTTAGTGTAATTTAGGATTTAAGATTACTGTGTTTCTAGATGACTGTTTCTAGATGACAGCGTTTTGAATGACTGTCTTTCCAGATGACTGTTTCCACCTGACTGTGCTTCTAGATTACTATGTTTCTAGATATGTGTTTCCAGATGAGCTTTGCCATACAGAGATAACCTTATGAGCGCTGACGTCTTTTGTTGCCGGGGACAACGTGGCTGGGTCACACTTGGAGGGGCGTTCAACAGTCATGTTTATATCTTGTATCTCTCATTCAGGTAAATATGTTTACCAGCCCATGACCAGCGTGTGCCAGCTGCCAAGCACTGTGGTACCCCCGGCCTCCACGGAGCACAGCGTCACCATGGAGCTGTCCGTCTCTCTGGCCCAGCGCTTCCTCAAGCTGGCGCCTTGCTTCCAGTCGCCGCCACACCTGCAGTCGCCGAGGTACTGCGTCATCGCCGATCTTTTCGTTGACGACTACATCGTAAAGCGCATCAATGGCAAGATGTGCTACGTACAGCGCCCACCTCCGCGTTTACCGGACCTGCCCCCCTCCACCGACCCAGCTGTGCCAGGCACCCGGCCCCCGCCGGCACCCGGTCCTCCAACTCCCCCCTCGCCCGCCCTTGGCCCTCAGACCTCCTCCGCCCCGGGACCCCCTGGGCCCTCCAGCCCCACCCCCCAGCCTCACGGACTGCCGGACCAGCTGAAGGGCCCCTGCTCCTCGCCCTCCAGCTCCGAAGACTCTGGCATTAACGCCCTGGATGTGTATTGCCTGGAGTCCTGTGAGGAGGATGAAGAGGAGGATGAGTCAGACGAAGATGAGTTGAGCACGGATGGAAACTCCAGCCTTTGGGATAAGGACGAGTGCTCGCTGCTCTCTCCCTCCAAATCCATGATAGAGATCATTGAGAAGATGGAGACCACTGTGTGACTCCACGGAACGACGCATTGCTAGCCTCCAGGGAGGCATCTTCACCAGGAAACACTGCACCGCCTGAGGGAGGCAGCACCACCACCACCCCCACCACCACCACCACCAGGGACCACTGCACAGCCTGGGGGAGGTACCACCACCACCAGGGACACTGCACAGCCTGGGGGAGGCACCACCACCACCACCACCCCCACCAGGGAACCCTGTGTCGGAGATGGATCTGTAGTGTATTTAAGACGGTCTACTTCTACTTTGCAGTTGTGGAATGATTTGGAACCTAGATGCATACTGATGAGCAGGAATAGCAGGAATGTTTAGGTTTTTCTCGAATCTTCCCACACAAACACTTTCCTTCGCCACATGACTCCTTATTTTTCCTTAAAGAGTTACTGTTGTCTTACCCTAACCCTAGCCCTTTCCTTCCTGAAGGGAGATGGTGTGTCTTATCCTAACCCTAGCCCTTATCTTCCCTAAGGGAGATAGTGTGTCTTACCCTTATCCATCAAACACATGCTCAGTGCACTCAAGGAACATTAGCATGATGCTCAAGACACACAGACACAAACACAGAGCATGGACTGGAAAGATGATAAATACACGGCCCCTTGACAGCAAGTGGCCGTGGGCACCTTTTTGTTAGGTTGGAGTTAATGTAACACTAGAGCAAGGGTTGGATGAGGATAAGACCTTGGTGTTACAACAGCTGAGCGAGAGAAGAGAGAGAGAGGGACAATCAAAGATAGATATTTCATAAGCACATAACTAGACTAGAGTATCGCTACCATTCAAGCTGTGTTGTGGGACATGCTTGTAAACCCTACAGCCCAACATTGATTTGGGTTCCGGGGTGGCAATCAAATGTTTTCTTGGTCAGAATTAGCAGCACTCACACAAGCCCACGACCTCATAGGCCTGCAGGTTTATTGGCAGTAGGCTTTATTACGGGACACCTAGCTGCCTAATGGCAGTGTCACGCCAAATTTGTACCGGGTGCCAAATTTGTACCGGGTTACGTAATCCATTCCAAACCTGCCTAGCAACAGATGACCGCGGACGATCGTGTCGAATGACGTAGGAAGGTTCGCGAACATTCTCGATATCGTTCATGGAGGGCGACAAGACAGATAACACTTATTTTACAAATTACATTTATTAGCGTTCCTAATTACATTTATTAGCGTTCCTACACTTTAAACACAAAGTTTACTAGCTAAATCCGATTAAACAATTAAATGCAATACAAATATAAAGTAAAAACAAGCGTTATCTAGCGATCCGTTATCTGTATTATGTTATTTCGTCTTCGGCAACATGAGCGCGAATGTTTTTTGAAACCTGCTTTATACACTCAGTTCACTAGCTATATGCGATTAAACAATTAAACCCAATACAAATATAAAGTTAGGAACGCTAATAAATGTAATTAGGAACGCTAATAAATGTAATTTGTAGAATAAGTGTCTTGTCGCGCTCCATGAACGATATCGAGAATGTTCGCGAACCTTTCTACGTCATTCGACACGATCGTCCGCGATCATCTGTTGCTAGGCAGGTTTGGAATGGATTACGTAACCCGGTACAAATTTGGCACCCGGTACAAATTTGGTGTGACAGCAGCTAGGTGTCTAATGGCAGCTAGGTGGGGAAACTGAATTCAGAATATTTTCAATATGCGTACAGTTTCCCTAAGATGGCCATTAGGTGAGAAAAGGATAATAGAACCTCATACTGGCCTAGATTCTTTGATGGTGTTAACCCTAACCCTTAATACTAACCCTAACCTAAGTTGAACCAAGGGTGAACAGGTTAGAAGTGTGAAGATACATGTGATCATGTTGTAGTAGAGATGATGTTAAGGGTGAAACGGTGTCTAAGTTAAGAAGTATGGTGGTTCATGTGATCATGTTGTGGTAGAGATTACATACTTTATACCCTATGGTGTCAATAGTTAAAGAAAGGTTTTGTTCTGTAAGAACATTTTGTTTTCTGCATAGTCCTGGACCAACAAGCGCTAGCATAACATACATTTCACAAATATATATAACTTTATGATGAACTCTGGATTTAAAGAGGTTATCTGCATGACTGCATTTTGGGGCAGTACATTGAAATTTTACAAAAACAGGCTGAACCAGAGAACACAATTTTGTCCCTGTTGTTTTATTTTCATATGAATAAATCAAAAATTACCTGATCGTTTATCTTGTCATGTGTCATTTATTTATTTTATTACATTCCCAGATTAACAAAAAAAAAAATTAATCTGTAATAATTCTCCCTCACCCTTCCCTTCAATCACATTCAACTTTATTTTCATGGATAACGACTACCGAGACAAGATAACGACTACCGAGACAACAAAATGAAGATAAGATTCGAACCAGAAAACCAAGAAGAAGCAGTAAAACATTAAGTTAGGACCTATGATGGTATATTTTAATCAATGATGGTATATTTTAATCAATGATATTTTTATATAAACACATATAACAGTAAAACAGTATGGAGCTTAGAGCCCGACCGATATAGGATTTTTAAGGCCGATACCGATACGAATATTTTGTGATTTAAAAATCAGATATGCCAATATATATATTTTTTTTAAAAAATCCAGAATCGCGCAACAAAACAAACAGATTTCCCTAACATTGGCTATTTGTAGTTATTTATGAGTCCTCACTAAAATAATAAGGTAATGCAGTTTAAAAATAAACTTTATTTTATTGTTTTATTGGCACAACAAAAAAGAACATCAAACATGGTAGTCATGAATTAAGTCATGCTTATCGACTTTAGAGAATTGATGGGGATGTTCTTTTAATTGTTATTCAAGCAATGTATGTCTCGTGACAGTTCCCAATTTAACATGACCACACTTGCACACATGAACAACACCGATGATCTCCATCATTCACTCTGTCTGACTCTGGCTGAATCAGCGGGTTTGGGGCGTTATAGCGCCCACTGGTGGACAAGCTATGCACCGCCAATATTTCTTTTATTTTTATTTTTAATTCATTTATCGGCCATTATAAATGCCGATACCAGATAGTTTGAAAAATGCCTATCGGCCGTTATATTTTAATCTATGATATATAAACATTTAACAGTAAAACAGTATGGACCTGTGGTGGTCAACTTAAATAAATGATGTACAATTCAGTATTAACATCATTGGCCCATGCCATCACCTTCCCGGGCACCGTGATCTCTGATAACCTTTCCTCATCTGCAAACACCTCAGCTGTCATCAAGAAGGCACAGCAGCGCTGCACTTCCTGAGAGTACTCAGGAAAACATTTGTGAGAAGCTGCTGGTGACTTTCTACCGCTCTACCATTGAGAGAATCTTAACCAACTGCATCACGGTGTGGTTCTCCAGCTGCACCGAGGCAGATAGAGAGACAACAGAGTGGTCAAGACAGCACGAAGGATTATCGGATGCCCCCTCCTTTCCGTCAGAGAAATCTAAGAGTCCTGCTGCCTTGGCAGAGCTGAGGGAATCACAAGAGACAGCACTCAATCGGCACATCTCTGCTACCCTCTGGCAGGCGCTACAGGTCCATCAGAACCAGAACACAACCCTAACCCCTTTAGAACTTATAAGATAAAACAGGGATGCATTAGAGAGGCCAAACACAACACACACAAACACACACACACACACACACCGGCACTAGACAGGCCACACACACACACACACACACACACACACACACACACACACACACACACACACACACACACACACACACACACACACACACACACAATGTGCAATAATTTTAAAACACTACCTGTACATATATTTATTTTAATATTTATTTTCTATGCGTACATTGCACTACTGCCTTGCACGACTACCTCCCATTTTAGTCACTTTTTTTTATCGTCATTTAGGGGTTTGTGCTCACCCTATTAACCAAAGCGACTATGACCATTCATTCACATATTCACACACCGACGTCAGAGTCTACCACACGGGACATCAGCCAGCTCATCGGGAGCAGTCAGGGTGAGGCGTCTCGGTCAGGGTCTGGGACACCTCAACACTCAGCTAGAAGGAGCCGGGGATCGAATTTGCAGCCGTTGTCAGTCAACCTGCTCTACCTCCTTAGCTACTGCCACCCCAATATGAGGAGTAATAGCAGTAGGTAGTGCAGATAAGGTATAAGTATGCATGGGTTAGTCAGTATGGCTATATATTTTCTTTTTCTTTCAAATGCCTTTGAAGCTCTTGCAGGCCACATCAAACGAGGTAGCAGGCCGATTCGGCCCGCGGGCCTTGTGTTTGATAGATCATGATTTGTTATTCAAAAGGTTACTAGGAGACGCTCCTGCATCACTAAATGCTGACATTGAAACCTATGGAGGTGATTACAGGCTAAACTATTGCATGTGATCATATGTTAAATTGGGTAATCAGTGATTATCCTTACAGTCAATGGTACTATCTGGTCCTAACCCTGACAGTTAATGGTCCTAACCCAGTCAGTTACTGGTCCTAGCCCCCCCCCCCCCCCCACCCCCGACAGTTAATGGTCCTAACTCAGTCAGTTACAAACCCTAACCCAGACAGTTACTGGTCCGAGCCGAGTCAGTTACTGATCCTAACCCATTCAGTTAATGGTTCTAACCCAGTCAGTTACTGGTCCTAACCCATTCAGTTACTGGTTCTAACCCAGACAGTTACCGATCCTTACCCAGACTGTGACTGGTTCTAACCCTAACCCTCACCCTAAGCTAACTCTAACCCTAAAGCTAATCCTAACCCTCACCCTAAAGCTAGCTTATCCTAACCCTAAAATAACCCTCACCCTAACCCTAAGCTAACCCTAACCCTAAACTACATATTCTGGGATGAAAACCCAGAACATGTGAGCCTCGCCTACAGCAGCTGTCTCAACCATTCCCCAAATGCGTGTTTGTGTTTTCACTGTGTTGTGCGCTGTTGTGAGGCTCTTTTGTGTGCTTTTCCTTTTACTCTCCTTTTAATATCCTGAAGGACCATTATGAGATAACCCTAACCCTAACCCCTTTAGGACTTATAAGATAAAACAGGGATGCATTAGAGAGGCCAAACACAACACACACAAACACACACACACACACACCCGGCATTAGAGAGGCCAAACACACTCACACACACACACACACGCACACACACACACACACACACACACGCACGCACACACACACACCCTACTCCCTGTAACATCTTTTCATGACGGCCACATGGATGGACCGACAGACAGATATAAAAACAGCACAACACATCATTGCTATGAAACGGCTGCAGACAGACAACGTAGCACAGAGGCTCTGCCTGGGGGAGGGGAGAGTATATTTAGAATCTTGCGTAATATGCTTTTAACAACATAGAGTGGATGAATTTTTAATGCCAGTGGAGGAGGGGAGGTAGGGAGAGAGGGAGGGAAGGAGTGTAGAATATATAAATAGTACTATCATATGTATGATTAATATAGTATAATATTATATATATATTATTATAGTTATATGTACATATATATATAATAAGAATACACAATCCCACACGTTTCAGGCAGAGAGAGAGAGTGTTGAGAGAGAGAGGGATACACACACAGAGCCAGAGAGAGAGAGAGAGAGAGAGAGAGAGAGAGAGAGAGAGAGAGAGAGGGACAGAGAGAGAGGGACAGAGAGGGACAGAGAGTGTGGTAATGTGGGGCTGGACAGCCTCCGTGTGTTGGGTAAGAGCGAGGGCCAAAACAAAATCACCCTCTGTGTGTGTGCCACTGGATAAGCTAAAAGAAAATAAAGCTTTCTTTATTTTCCAGAGAAAATAATAGATAGATTAGCTGTTTTCCAGGTATGTGTGTGTGAGGATGATTGGTGTCATTTACCAGTGGACCAACAACATTTCCAACGATGACGATGGGTAGGGATGCACAGCAATATCTCGTTTGGGGTTAGCCCTAAGCCTACCCTGCCCCTACTATGGGATGTCAGAACAAAGATTTTGATTGTGAGCGATCAAACAAGATTTTATTAGAAGCTTAATTACTTCTTTTTTTTTGTGGCATGCGTGCTTCCGTGCATGCGTCTGTGCCTGCTGACTCATTTAGGGTTAGGAGGAGGTGATGACGTTAAAAGGGGCCCTGGCACAGAGTTTACCAGCCAGAACCACAGAGAGATTGTAAGCAGCAGGGAGCCTACCCTAAGATAATCCATTTAGTAGATCGGAGACTTTAAAATAAACACCTCAATTTTCAGAGTGAACAGTTTTCTGTTCACTCTCACTGTCTATGCAGCAGTATCCCGGTGTTACACTGAATTCTGCGACCCACCGAAATGTCTGACCCCAGGGGGCGCTGTTGCACATTTTCTGCAGCATGCCCGAGTGCATTATAACAAAAACATGAATAAAACATAAGATCTCCCCCCACGTCTTTCTTTTCTGAAGCAAACATTAATGTCTAAAGCAGCATTTAAACAGAGCCCTAAAAGGAAAATCTTCAAGAAGTAAATCAGCCTAATTAAACACTGGACTGAAGTCTGTTATGGTATAAGCACGGTGAAGG
>OLKM01004869.1:12500-19548 GCA_900291075.1 Melanogrammus aeglefinus | reverse complement strand
GTTAACGGAACTCAGTCCTGTTCCAACGCCCGTCTTGGGCTTGAGCGCTGGGTGGTCTCCTCGCGCGCAAAATGGCTGTCCAAGATGGGGCGAGCTGCGACGCCGGAAGCGACGCATCTGGGTCGGACGCCCGTAAGGAACGGGACATCCCAGGCCCCGAGACCAGAGATGCCTCAGCAGGGGGCTCCGGCGGGGAGGTGTCCAAAGCCGCGTCACAGGGTCCATCTGCTGCCGGAGGAACGACATCCTGGGGCATCACTAGCCCATGGGTGGGCAGGGCAGTGGCTGGCGTCCAAAGGACGCGGCGGCGCCAACAGGGCAGCTGGCTGCTGCCCGGTGTAGGGGGTGACTGAGTGTAAGCTGCGAAGGACCGCCGGTTGCGCAAAGTCAGGCGCCCCCGACCCGTCAACCCTAACCCGATACTGATCGTGACCCAGTAACTCCACCATGACCCCTGACCGGTCCCACTTGTGTGGGCTCGGGCCCTGCTGATTCTGGAGGAACACTGTCTCACCAAAGTACCAATGGGCGGAGCGTTCTCGAGTGAGCCCTCAAAGACTCAGTGGTGCGGGACATCCGGGTCCGAAGGGCGTCCTCCTTCGCGGCCCATGCCTGGCGCCAGAGCGGCCGGATATGAGGGTTCGAGAACTTTACTAGCCTGTTGACGAAAGAAAATGAGTCTCGAAGGGGACAACCAAATATAATCTGTGCTGGTGAGAGGTTGCAGTCGGGGTCAGGTGTGTTGCGCAACTGCAACATGGCACGCAAAAAACGATCATGATCAAGACCGCCAGTTGGGCCAGTGTTGGACACCAGAAGGACGCCTTAGCCAGTCTTCACCGCAACTTCCGCCCTCCCATTCGACTGTGGAAAGCCGACCGAGGACATGCGATGTCTGACGTGCCATAATCGGAAGAAGTCCTCTGTATGGCTAGCTTTGAACTCTGGGCCACCATCGCTCGAAAGTTCCTCCGGCACACCAAAGGTGGCAAAGAACGTGCGTAGGTGGCGAACCAAGCCAGCCGAGCCTCCCAGGTCAGTGCCTGCTGTGGAGCAGAGGACCTCCACCCAGCCTGAGAGCCGATCTCCGACAACCAGGTAGTGGCGGCCTCCATAATCAAAAAAGTCAGCAAACACCGCCTCGGGGTGGATGGCGGTGAGGATGGTAGGGGGGGCGTGGATGCCTGTGATGGAGCATTGCGGTTACAGTCTGAACATCCATACCTGGTGGCTCGGATGTCCCTCGACATCCCGGGCCAGAAGACTATGGCACGGGCGTGCTGCTCCATCGCAGAAGCTCCTTGGTGGGCGGCATGGAGGTGCCGAAGCGGTGGAACCATGACACGGTCGTGATATAGGAGGACGCCATCCTGCGCGTAGATGGACTCACAGACTGGTGACAGACTCGCTAGGGCTGGGTCATTAACATCAACCCTACCCTCATGCTCGATCAGGTACAAAAGGTGGCCGAGGCACGCATCAGCTGCCGTTTCTCGTGCGAGAAGGGACCATGAGATGGCTCCCAGTTCTTGTGCATCGTCGCGGATGGAAGCCATAAGTGCGGATTCTACAGTGTTAGGTACGCTAGGCGATCCCAATGAGAGGCCATCCGCAGAGCCCGAGAGGGAAGGATACCTTGAAGTTGCATCAGCAGCATGGTTGCTCTTGCCAGGCAGGTACACAATGTCAAAGCGCCATGGGAGGGTACGCTGCTTGAGTCTGAACTGGCGTGGTTTGTTATCTCATCTAGCGTGCGGTCGCCGAAGATCTTCACAAGGGGCTTGTGGTCGGTGACTACGACGAGGTTGCCACATCCTTGTGTGAAGTATCGTGTCTGCTCCAGGCCCCAGGCCACGGCCAGGGCCTCTCCTTCGATGGCCGCTATAGCGTTGTCTTCCGTGAGGATAGGAAACCGCAAACCGGTAGAGGTGATCCTCCATCCTCGGGGCAACAGTCAGGTATGCCTGAAGGGCAGTCTACAGTGTGTGTTGGAGCAGGAAGTTAGCCAATGCCACGCCTGGACCAGTCAGGGCGGAGGCAGGTGCGCCTCCGCATGTCGTAGATCTCCACGCCCTCACGGATGGCCCCAATTATGGCCTGTTTGGACGTCTGGAAGGCTTCCTCCAATTCAGGGAACCATGAGAATTTGCAGTGTGGGCTGAGGAACGGCTTGAATAGTGCCATGGTGTCGCGCAACTGGGCGTAGTTCGCCACCTGGTTGACCAGGCCAAACCACCTTCTGATATCCATCGTGGAGCCCGGGGTGGGGAAGTCCCGGATGGCGCGGTCCAAGTACTTCGGAAGCGGCTCTATGGTGGCTTCTGACACCCTGAACCCAGCAAAGTCCTCGCTCCTCTCCGCAAATTGAAACTTATCTGGGTTCAACACAATGCCCGACCGGCCGACACGTGTCAGGAAGTCGATGGTCCTCCACCAGTGATGCTCCAGATCAGTGTCATGGTGGATAGTGTCATTAGACGGTGGGCCGAGGCGCCGTATCAGCTTTAGTTTTTGAAAATAATGATCCCCATGGAGGGAGAACCTGGCTCTTTTAAGTTTTTTAAAGTTAATTTTTTTTCTCATCAGATTTTCCTTGTTGGCACTCGTAATTCTTTGCACATTTTTTCATAATCATAGTTTAAAGTTCGTTAAATTTGCAGGCAAACGCCGCAGCCTACTATGTCAGTTAAACCCATGGCACGCAGCGCTACAAATCACGTGATGTTATTCAACCAATCAGACGTAGATGCTAGGAACAGCTGTTGATCTCAACATTTACCTGGTGGATAGGAGGTGGAGAGGTGAAGACGGCGACACATCACGAAATATTATAAGCTAAATAAGAAGCTTACACGTGTGTGAGTAAGTATTAATGTTGTTGGAAAATGCTAGCTATGCGATTTATTTGTATAGCTTTTGCGAGGCGGCGTTTATTACGTGTAAAAGTACTTTAACTGTTAGCCGCTAGCTTAATCCTGGCTCTTGTTAATTGTGCTCGCTTACAATCAGTCAATTAAGCTTGAGCTTCACGTGTGAAGCGTAGGAGACCTGAATCTATATTTCAATATCACTGACTATTCTCATCGAGTTTATATTAACATTATTCACGTCACGTCGTTTTGTATGTGTAAGATTGGTAACAATTTATTTTTTCTCTAGTTGAGAGAGGAAGACCACATCTGGTTGAAACGTTGCAGGCAAGTATCCAATAAATGGGGGCTTTAATCGAGTGTGCGATTTTCCCTCTTTCTTTTTAATATTGGTAAGGCAACACAACTTATTTTGATGCATTAGGTATTTTGTAGTGTCAGATTTTCACTTTATCTCAATTTATAGTCAGTGGACATTTTTGTCCCATTGACTTCCCGTGTGTGTGTGTGGTACCAGGCATTAAACTGAAGGAATCTCATTCATATTGATTAGGTTAATTTTGTTAATGACTTGGATATAAATTATTTTTTTCTTGTGTTTAGACAAAAACTCAGATGGTGTCTCTCACCGAAGCGGGCGAGAGACACCATCAACTGGGACGAGGGGGCGTACACCCTCTCACACACCTGGGATTCCCTGCTCCAGAGACCACCCAGGGTGGAGGGGGAGCAGCCAGCTCGGCAGACCTGTCCGAGGCTAACATTTTGTGCTACAGGGGGCTCAGGGGGAAACACCAGGAACATCCAGCGAGAAAGTTGTTATATCTGATTTTTTTTTCCCCCCCCACATAATTCTAAGAAACAGTGTAACAAACTTATGTCATACGAGTTACAAAGTTTGGTTCTCAAATGGAATTTGCATAATGTAATTGTGTTTTCATATTGTTTTTATTCACAGCTGAAGTTCAAGGTTCACATTGACATGACTATTCTTTTCTTATTGGACACCTACCCTCTTTTTCTGCCTCCTTGTGAAATAAAGGCGCCTTTTCAAATCTTCTCTGGGCTCGTTTTATGTTTGTGATGTTGGTGAAGTGGCTGTAGCAGTCTCTGTGGTAGCCACAGTTAGCTGGAATAGCAGCAGGTTCCTGAAGTTTGAGGTTCACAGTTAACTTATTTAAAAGGACAGATAATGAAAACACACATAATAAGTTTATTTCCATTTTCAGTCTCTTGGCAAGCCAAAGCCAGCCATATAACTACTATATAGTATGACAACAAACCTGGTTTGTAAGTTTAAATCTCAGCACTCCCTCTTCTGCCACAGTACTCTCTGGTACCAAGGTCTTTCCAGAGAAACACAGCAGTAATAAATTTCTTCCATCCTGTGTCTGTAAACGGGGTTACAGGACCATCTTTTTCCAAAACATGCATACAGCACTCCATTGTTTGCTAGCAAACGTAGTTTCAACAAGAGAGATGTAGTGTGGCTAATTGTTGTGACGTTATGCCCATCATTTTTGTCAGAGGATTGACAGGTGGAAAGAAAACTCACTGGACTTCAGATGTTGGAAATGGTTAATATTATGTGCAAAATTCACAATGACATTTTGAGGACATAACTGTTACAGAAGACTGAAGTTTTCAAAAGCTGGGATGACAGGATATCCTACATTTTCCTCCTTTCATCAAACTTAACGAACTTTAGGGCTGTTAATTTGTTAATTTTACCTCCTCTCAAAGTGATTGATACGCAAAATCCGTGTTATATTAGCAGCAATAGTTTGTGTGTGTGTGTGAAGTGTTGATGTACTGTACTCCGATGCCGGTACTTGACAGCAGTTAAACAATATATCCATGGTAACCGGCAAACAAAGAAAAAAAAGTTAAACCCCGGGAATTTCGAGGCTTGTCATTGGACAATAACTACAATGACGTCATACACGTCGGACCCCGAGCATAGCTGCCCGCTCGGTTTGCCGGAACCAGTAACTCAGACAAAGTTACCGATAAACAAAAAATGTGCAAGAGGTAAGAGTGCCAACAATTTTTGTTTAATTTGTTTAAAAATGAAGATGTTGTGCACAGAAAATTACGTCCTCCCTCGGTGGGGATCGTCTAAATACACGTAATCTCCCCTTGGCCCACCGTCTAAATCTACACAACGTTCCTTGCGCTCGAAGTCCGAGAGGATAGCGTCAAAACGACGGTTGTAGCCGTCCCCAGATGACAGGAAACCTTGCGGCGCCCTGATGTAGCGCCAGCGTCCGAAGGGCGTGACAAAGGTGGTCAGGCCACGGTCCGACACACGCAGGGGCACACTATGGTAGCCGTTCCAGGCATCTGTGACGGTTTTCCAGGTGTCCCCCGGGATGCGACGTGCGAGGTGGAATGGGGATTCTGTGGCGAAGGTTTCACGTCGGCAGAACTTGTTGAGAGGTGAAAGTTCCACGGCCCTGCGGGGGGAGCCGTTGTGCTTCCTTGTGACTACCATACGATGGCACCATATCACTGGTTCGCCGTATGGCACACGTTCAATGACTCCAAGGGCTTCGTCCCGAAGGAGGTCGTCGTACACTTTTTGCTGCCAGTGCAAGGGCACAGTAGCCGCAGTGTGGCTGCTGGGTCCACGTGCATTTCGATAGGGGGCCCCTCCATGCAAGGCAAAGCTTGATGAGGGCAAGTGTTGAATGTAGATGAGGCGTATCTCTCTAGTAGCCAATCTTTCATCCGACCATTGTCCTCTGGTGAGCAGGGGAATGGTAACGCCTGAGGCTGTGGTGGAGGGGCTGTACGCTTGGGGCATGAGCACTGAGCGTCCTGGGGATTGCCCTGGTCTGTGCAGCCACTGTCGGCAGACCTCGTAGCATTCACATACAAGGGCTTGATTGGTACGTCAAGTGCGGCAGGGCCATGCTCGTCTCTGGGTCCTCCACTGTTACCCGATGGGAAGTCCGCAGGGAAGAGGCCGAGATTAAGCAGTGACTCGTAGGAGAGGTACATCGCTCGAACTGAGCTGCTTACGTACACCATCGAGCGGCAGGACGAAACACCACTGTCTCTGGGGGCCGTTGAGAGCCTAGCAAAGAATGCTCCCTCAATGGCTATGGGGGAGCGGTTGGCAGCCGACAGGCTAAGATTGACAGGACGCAAGTCATCACGCGAGTATCTGCAGGCGAGGAACTCCTCTAGAGACCACAGATCAGATTGTGCACCAGCGTCTGCAATGGCGGGTATGTTCACCTCATTGTCTGAGGCTCGGTGGTTGATGCTGCCCCGCGGCCCGACTGACCTGTCGACCGAGATGGTGATTAAGACACAGGGGTGGTCTCTCAGCTTGGCCCGCCTCCATTCCCCCCTGGAGAAAATGTGGTGCTGTGTTGTGTGTCGTCCGAGCGCGGCGACGGCCCCCCCAGCGTTGGACAGGGCGTGCTCTGAGTTGAACCGATGAAATCTGGGAGATCGGCACCGATTCCATGGCAGCCTGCTGACCGTCGGTCGATGGCTGTTGACGCCTCTTCTGTCGGCGAGCCCTATAGCAACCGACACAAATCTGGTGAGGCTTGGTATTCCAACCGCGAGATCCCTCCGTGAAGACCTTAAAGGTGCTTTTACAGCCCAAGCACGAGGCTTGCCTAGCCCTGTCTGTCGGGGCTGGGGTCGGGACAGGGCCCATCTGTTGATCTCTCCGTAGGCGCTGGAACGACGACATGGCTGATAGAGTGGACGATGGGAGAGCATTGCAGGCCATTTCCCTGTTTTCAACGACTGCAATTACATCGTTCACTGGTTTTGTCAGAATGTCAGGTATCCCCAGTGTCTCGCGGCGTATGTCTGAGTCGTAAATCCCATTGATTAGAACATCGCGGATGATGTCGGTATAGTCCACATCCTTGCCACACTCGCATACCGCAACGTAGGCGCATGTCTCCGCCTTCCCTCGCACCCTGGCGGTGAATGCACGGAATGCTTCATCACGTTCCTGGTGAACTGAAGCAGCTCGGTGCGCAGGACACATGTGGCAACTGGAATGACGGCTCGTGAACGCATGGCAGCGATCAGATCCCCCAGGGGTCCGTAGGTGATGTTGGGATTGGCTTTCAACATGCTATCTCCAAGTTCAGGCCCAGCGCACTGAAATAACTGGAAAGGGGCGTGGGCAGGCCCGACGCCTGAGC